>NDGM011177572.1:0-17052 GCA_002564305.1 Octomys mimax | reverse complement strand
GAGACCTTTCCTGAATTTTTTTTTTTTTTCGGAACCAGGGATTGAACTCAGGCCCGTGTGCTTGCCAGGAAAGTGCTTATTCCACTGAACCATCTCCCTGGCCCTCTTGGTACATTTTTAATAAGCATATAAAGGATGACCATGGTGCCACTTGCATGTTTAATAGATGCTGGTGATCAATGGTGACTTTTAAAGGAAAAGAGCAGGCTTGCTTTTGACACTGGCTGCTGCTCCTGGTCTATAATCGTGACCAAGACTCCAGTTCGGCAAGCCCTGGAGTCCTCACAGCCCCTGGCTTCCCCTGAAGGAGGATTACCAGGCTTCCAGGGAAGTTGGGCCAAATCCAAGCTGACAGCCTGAGTCTGCTGAGATGGTGTGTTTTTCCTGCCTGGTTTCCCGGTGCAGGGAGAGCAGTTGGGTCCCGGAAGAGTCCTCGCTGGCAGTGTCGCCAGAGGCAAACCCGATGCTGTTTGTGGCTCTAATCCCCCACCTGCTACAGTGCTCCTGTTCCACCCACGCTTCCCTGCGAAGGGATCAGAGTGGGGTCGGATGAGAACTGGCTTCACCGTCAGACAGGGAGCCAGCCTGGTGAGGGGGGCCCAGCAGGGGCTCCCGCTGTGGATTGGAGGCTCAGGGCCAGCAAGACTTCAGGGTCTCCATGTCCCCCACTCACCAGATGAGTTGGTGTGAGTCTCAGGATCCTTCCTGGGCAGACCTGGCAGCACCTGAGGTGCTGAGGGGAGACCCCACATTGTGCTGCTGGCTGTATCTCCTGAGCAAAGGAGCTTCTTCCAGCTGCTGAAACTGCAGGCTGTTGTGTTGCCCTTGCAGGTGCCTGCTCTGCCAGGCTGAGCTTCCTGTCACTTGAGCCCTTCAGGTACCTGCTTGGCCAGGCTGCGCTTCCTGTCACCCAAGCCAGACAGCTCTCCAGGAGAGGTGTGAGTCCTTGTGAAAAGGCTGCATCAGTAATCACAATGGACACCACTTGTTGAGCACTTACTCTGCTCCAAACCCTGTATTTTAAAACTTTATTTGAATTAATTCATTAATGGCTCCTTTCAACCCTCACGACCTGGTGCAGTCACCATCTCCACTTTGCAGCTAGGGAAACAGAGGCTTTACAGAACCAAGGCCACTTGCTGAAGGCATTGAGAAGCAAGGCGTACACCCCTGCCTAGCGGTTTAACTTTTTTTGTTGATCCTTTACTATTTGGTGCAGGGTCTCGCTATGCAGCTCAGACTCGTAGTGATGCTCCTGTCCCAGCCTCCCCAGCACTGGGATTACAGGTGTTTCCTGGGTGTCTCTTAAACTTGCTCCTAACTATGATGTCCTTCCTCAAGGTCTGTCCCCAAATGTCTAGAACCTGCAGCAGAGGTCTCCATTCCCTGGTCCATGGATAGCCACTCCCCTTTGAGTGCATTGTCTCCTAAGTTCCCCTTCTGGAAGATCAGAAGGGACATTAGAGTCCCATACGGAAGCAGACCCTGCTGTGAACTGCGCAGGGGAGGTGTCTAGGTTGTGCTGTCTTTGAATCACCTCAAAACTATCTACTTCCAATCTCCATGCACAGAAGAACTGCCTTCCACAAAAGCAATCCCTGGTGCCAAAAATGTTGGGGACCACTGCTCAGTGGTACAAAACATTGGGGAGTGCTCAGGTTTGGAGAGGAAAATGTGGAATCTGGAGGTTGGAACTTGCTTTGTACTGGCCTGCGGTCCCTTCAAGCTCTTCTTAACCCATCAGTGCCTCCCAGTGTTGCCAGAGCTGGCTTCAGTTCTAAGAGACAACATCCCAGGCCTCCCCAGGGTGATTTTGCTATGTCCAGCCTCCCCAGGGGAATGAGCAGTGGAGGAGCCTGTGACCCATGGCAGTCGGAAGCTGGCTCCTGCCTGGAGCCCTCTGCTTCTGCCAGGAGAGGTCCAGGCAATTGCTCACCCTCAGCTTTTAACCCAGCCCTGTCTTCAGTATTCTGGGAAGTAGAAATGATGGGAGGAGAGAGCCATTAAATGGCCTCATTGTACCCCTACTTTCTTTCTTTAGGCTTGAAGTGGGGTTTCAAGGTTTATTTTGTGTGCCTGGCCAGAACCAACCTTCTGTGTTAGATGTAATACTTTGTTTGCAAGAATTAGGCAACAAAACCCAGCCAGGTCTCAATCATCTACAAATCACCCACAACATAGTGACTTAAAGCGATAACGTGGTTTTTTTTGTTTTGTTTTGTTTTTTTCATGATTTTATTGGTTAAGAGTTCAGGCAGGGCTCTGCTGGGAAGGTTTTCTGCTCCACGGGGTGTTGGCTGGGGTTGCTATCATAGCTGCATGCACCTGGTCGCTGGACTGTCTCATGTTGGGGTGCTGCATGTGACCCCCCTCTCTCCACACAGCCCTCTTTCTACATGGCCCTTCCTTCTTTAGTAGCCTGGCCCTAGCTCCTTCACAAGGCAGCTGAACCCCTGGGAGCAAAGGAAGACGTTACCAGATCTCTTAATAGCTGTATCTGGAACTGACAGGACATCTTTCCCACCACCTTCTACAGGGGACAGAGAAATAGATCCCACTCCCTTAAAGAAGGAAGGATATATGTACAACAAAGGGAAGCACTCTTGGCGGCTGTCTTTGTAGACATTTTCACCTTATGCAAAGGGGGAGAATTTAATATTAAGATTCAGAGATATCTCAGACCCCAAGGACAAGTTACATAGCCTGATGAAGTCTTCTTATCCTACATGTTAGAAGATTCAGCCACACGATATCTCTGCAATTTTGTTTTTGTGATACTAGGGATTCAACCCAAGGCTTCATACAGACTAGCGAAGCGCTCTACCACTGAATTACATCCTCAGCCTTTTAATTTTGTTTTAAATTTTGATAGACAGTACTTACTGAGCTGCCCAGGCTGGCCTCAAACTTGCAAACCTGCCTCAGCATCCCAAGTATCTGGGATGAGCAGTGGGCCACACTATGACTGGCTTTTCTCCATTTTTATGCCTCCTACTCCTAATTCCAAATTCCCAGGGAAGGAACTCTGATTGCCCTGCTCCTCCTGAATGTCTGCCTCTCATTCAATCAGATGCAGCCAAAGGCAAATATGGCCACTTGGGGGCTCCTCCTGAGCCCCGCTGGGCCCTCAGTGAGCTGGAAAGACACACACTATTGTCTGCAGTCTGTTTCCTTCTCTCCGGAGCCTCACAGAGGCATTTGCTCACGTCCCCTGCCTGCCCAGGAAGTGACAGCTGGATTCCATCCATCAGGGGTCAGCTTCCCTTAACAGATGGGCCCAAGAAAGTAATTAGGACTTGTCATTAACCTTGGCGTCCAGACACAGTGATGGAGGAGGAATGTCGGAGAGTCACAAGGAAACCTGTTGTTGACAGGAGCTGTGGCATTTCTGTCACTTCCCCACCTGGGTGCCAACACTGCCAGTCTGTCTGGCACAGAATTTTTCCAAAATATGGACAGAAAGGGAAGGAAGTGAGAATGCTGGGAACTTGTGACCTCTACTTAGGTAGGCATCTTTCCAGTAGTTTGACAAAGAGATCATGAACAAAGTAATGCCTTCGTATCTCTGACAGGACCCCCCCCCCATACTTCTAAGCGTGGAGCCTCAGCCATCCTGCAGGTGCAGCTCAGGGGCGTAGGAGCTCTGAGGGTTATAGAGGTATTTATGCTCGTGTCCATGTACACTTGTCAGAGGAAATATTCACACATTTCTTCAGGTTTGGGGGACTCTGGATGCCTCCCCCTGGGTGCTAAGAACAGCTGAGTGCCATCTCAGTTTCCCCGGGGACTAGACCAATGTCCATCTAGCCTTAATGCCTTGTGGAATCTGTACAAGATGAGAGTGAATGCTTTCCTAATTCCTTCATTAGCCCAGCAGCTGCCACCAAAGAGAGCCTAAAGAAGTGCGCCCTGAGTGCATGATGTGCTTGCAGAATGAACTATGAGCCCCAGCGACTGTCATGTGTCACTCCAACCTCGAGGCCTCCCTGACCTCCCCTGGGAGTGGAAAGTCTGCTGGGTGACTCCCAGAACCTCTGGTTCAGTCTACCCACCTCAGTGCTGTGGATGTTTGGGGGCCGATAACCGTGTGGTAGGAGTCTCCTGTGTATGGGAGGAGGTTTAGCAGCTTCTCTGGTCTCTACTTATGAGATGCCTAAAGTCCTTCCACATCAGCTGTGACAAAACAAGTGTCTCCAGACACTGCCCAGTGTGCTGGGTGGGAGAGCCAGCCCCTGCTTAGGATGACATCCTTTGTTCGCAAAGTGGGAAGAAATGATCTGAGATTTATTCTGCACTCACCCTGCAGCCGTAGGAGGCAATCATGGTGGACCATGCTTACATGTCAAGCATCAGCACACAGCTCTGTGTGCATGCGGTACTGTGACCCCACACCAACCCATGAATACTCCATATTCTCACCATGTCCTTTTTACAGATTAGAATGCTGAGGCCCCGAGAGGCTAAGATGCTTGCCCAGCATCCCAGTGACGGGATTGGATGGATGAGCCCAGACTGCTTGGTCCCAAGATCCCAGTATTTTTCTGTGGAACATTTCTACTCCTCCATAAATGTTGGCCTCCATGCACTGTGCTAGGAACTTTTGAATAAGTTCTAGTCCCTTTCATTGCCACAAGAGCCTCACTGAGAAACAGACGCTCATCTCTGCTTCACAGCTGAGATCACTGAGGCTCAGTGAGGCTGAGCGTTTGCCCCGTGACGCCCAGCCCCTGTGTGGCCCTGACAGAGGTGGCAGGGTCTTAGAGATGCCTGTCATTTATGGGGCATCTTGGTCACCATCAAGTTGGTTGACTCCACCTCCTCCATTCCTTTCCCAGGGGATCTGTTCCTTCTTCCCACCACTTGGACCCTTGTTCTCTGCCATCCTCAGTGCCACATTCTCCTGACTGGGTTTTCTGTGACAGGAAAGGACAGGTGGAGTGGTAGACAAAGCTGTGACCATAAGCTTTTAAATAAAGAAATTTGGTCCTCCCAGCACCTGGGCATCTAGCCCTCTCCCCACTTTCTTCTCTGACACTTGCACGCTGTGCCCGGTTGGCCAAGTGACTTCCCTCTGTGTGCCTCAGTTTTCCTATCTGTAAAGTGGGGGTAGCTTCCACCAACTGTTAATGGCTAGAGGAAAACATGTATGGAGAGTGCCAGACACAGTCCCTGGCACAGCAAGTACCCACAACAATAGCAATGGCTATGATCGTTCCTGGGCTCTGGTGACCCAGGGTCTCGTTCGGCATTGATTGTCAGCCATTGAGTCCTCTCTGTCTCCCCTCTTGCACCCTCATCTTCACGAGCTGGGGTCACCTCACCCTGAAGTGCTGAGGCTCAGGCAGGAATCTGTTCACCAATCCCTCTGGGAGAGATGAGGATCTATGGCTCCCCGGGTGCTGACAGTCATAAGCAACAGGGAATTGATGAGTCTGGTGTGCACGTTTGCTGTGTGCTGTCCTGAGGCCTCGCGCTGGAGGAGCTCTGCCACCTTAGGACAGGATCCTCTGGCCACCACCCCATTCCTACCAGGTGGCCCCTTGTGGACTTCAGAAAGTGCAAAGTTTAATAAAGTCAGTGGTCTTCTTCACACACACACACACACACACACACACACGGCAATTAGAGCAAGAGGAAGAACCAGCAACGTGGTTCTGTAATTGATGGTGTGTGTGAGTGAAAGAGAGGGCAAGACAGACAGATGGAGACTGAGGGCAACCGGGCACCCTTCTCCCACTCTGCTGCATCCAAGGTATGACTGTGAAATCTGTCGCATCAGGTGGAGTGACCCCACTTTTCACATCTCCCTGCTGATGCAGGGACCAGCACACAAACCCGTCATGCCTGGGCAGGCAGCGCTCCGCTGCCCGCCATGTCCAGCCCATGTCCTGGTGCGGGGCCGTTCCATTCCTCCTCCCCCCAGCGTTCATCAGGGCACTGCAGCAACACGAGCTCCTAGGCTCAAAAGCCTTTGTGGCTCCGAGTCCAACCCGGCTCTTCTAGGAAGCTGGAGCTTAATAAGCAGCAGCTGTCAGCCCTCAGCTTGGCTCGGGTCCTGCTCTGCAGAAGGAGGTGGACAGGGCTGAGCCCCTGCAGGAGTGGGCAGTACAGGCGTGCATGTGAAGCTTTGCTCTTGCATGCAGGTTCTGGTCATACATCTCACATGTGTGTACACACAGACATGTGCCCCAGATGTGCCCAGGAGCATCATACATGTTCATATGTGGGTACAGGTACCGTGTGTGTTTGGAAATGGGCACATGAGTCCTCTAAAATTTGAGCTGCTGCAGCCCCTGGAAAGCTTTAGAAGGATGGGTTTCATGGGCAGATTACAGCTCCCTGGTTAGAAAGAAACACGTGAGATCCGGGAATTATAAGAGCCACAGATTGCTGTAAGAAACGTCAAGCAGCAGCACTGCTGAGTACATTCCACAACCTAGACTTTTTAGACATGCAGTTTTTTCTTTCCTTTTTTTTTTTTGAAGCACAATTTTATTTTATCTATATAACAGCAGACAAAGTGAGGCTTGGGAAGGTGAAGCAACTTTCCTGGGGTCGCAGAGCTAGGATGTGGCAGTGCCCACATGTGGAGACGGGCAGGTTCACTTCAGAGCTGCCACCCCAAGCCCTGCCTCCTGCTTCCTATTTCTAGATTTGGCAAGTGTGTGTGTGTGTGTGTGTGTGTGTGTGTTTGGGCATGCATGCATGTGTACACATATGTGTGCAGGTGTATTACAGATGTTTGCACAGGTGTGTGCAGGTATATGTATGAATGTGTGCTGGTGTATGTAGGTGTATGTGTGTACAGATGTGTGTATGTAAGTGTGAACATATGCAAGTATGTGTGCAGGTTTTTGTCTGGATGGATGGATGCAGGTATGTGTATTTTCAGGTGTGTGTGTCTGCAGGTGTGTGTCTGCAGGTGTGTATGTCTGCAGGTGTGTGTGTCTGGTGCCTGTGAGTAGGGACTGACACGTGGGGTGGAGCATAAGCACCTGGAGGAGCTGATCAGAAGCTCACGGAACCTGAAGCTCAGCTTGTCTGACCTCCACAGCCAGGTGGGGAAGGATTGGCCACACCTGACTCTGGAGAGGGGCCAAGGCCAAAGCTGGACCTGAGCCAGCTGAAAATAGCACCTGGCAGGCTATAGGGCAAGAAGTGGCCCCCAGCTGTCCACATCGCGTCCCTGTGCCTGTGTCACCTCCTCTGGCCAAAGGGAGCTTGTAGGTGGGATGGGGACTCCCGAGATGGTGCGGTCCACCTGGACTTCCTGCATGGATATAGTGTTGTCACAAAGTCCCTATAAGGGCGGTGGGAGGTCAGAGTCACAGACTGCTGGGGAGATGCTACACTGCTGGCTTCAATGACAGAGGAAGTAGCCATGAGCCAAGGAATACATACAGACAGCTTCTAGAGGCTGCAATAGGCATGGGAGGAGGTCGAGGCACAGCCCAGAGACCCGCCTCATATTGCCTGGACCTCGCACTGCTCTGCACCTCCACCTGCATCCAGGTGTCCCCCAGCAGTCTCCCAATGGGAAAGGTGGAGTTTCCTCCATGTTTTACCTTTGACTCTGCCCCTAAGACTCGAGGAGTCCCCGCAGCCTCACCTCCTGTCACCCGGTCTGCCCACCAGCAAGCTAGGATCTATTCCTCAAGTCCTTTGTTCATGTTGCTCCTGCCTGTCTACCAGGACCCTCCTGGATGTCCCTTCTCTCCACCAGTGTCTCATAACCACCCAAACTAGCCCAAGAGGCTTCCCTGTGTGACTATGTAGAGGGCATCTGAGTCCCTGTCTGGAATGCCACCTCCTTGAGGTTGTTTCCAGCAACTCCCATCTCCTTGGTACATGGCAAGTGCTCCACACACGTGTTGAATGCATGGCCAGCCTGTCCACCTCCATTTGGAAGCAGTGTCAGACTAGTTGGGAGACCACTTCCCACCTCCCCCAGATGTCATCCATTGGTGGCCAGAAGAGGGCACATGTTTCTCTCTGGTGCTCCTGGAAGCACGAGGCAGGGAGGGCGTGACAGCCGCCCACCTGGCTTCCCTGCGTTGGCCACACTCAGCCTGTTGAGGGATGCTTTTTGATGTGAGCCATCATCAGAGTCAATGGGGCAAGGGAAGACATAAACAGGGAGTGGTAGCTGCTTACAGTGTCCAGCTAATTGGGCACCTACTGTGGGAATGGGTGGAGACTTCTGGCCGGCAAATACAACCATGCTGCTGATGGGGACTGGCCTCTTTGTCACAGTGGGACCCCCGAGTTCAAAACAGGAGAGTCTTGATGTTTCAGCCCCATCATCTCAGAATCCCTGAGGGCACCAACCCACCCCTGCCACCCAGAGGAAGCTTGGGGTGCAGCTCCTCTAACTGTGCACAGCGCAGTCAGAGAACAGGAGTCTTTCCAGGCCATTTATTGTCTGAGAGAAAGAATTCAAACCCACGTCTTCGGATCCTTGGTCTATGTAGCTCTCTCCTCAAAGGTGCACTTTCTTCTCTGATACGAAGTGATAACATGTTCACTGTTGGAAACTAGAGCCCAGCTAATTAGATGCTTGATGTGGGGGAGTGTGGGGAGCTTAAAGGAGGACATAAAAGTCACCCATGATCACACTGCTTGGTGACAATCACTGTGAGTATTTTGATGTTTTCTTTCCAGTGGTCTCTCTCTCTCTCTCTCTCTCTCTCTCTCTCCCTCCTCACTAAAGGCATTCAGATGGATATGTTCCATCCACAGACTTACTCCCTGCTTATAGTCCTGCCTCCTGAGTGCTTGGATTTTCCCCACCTCGATGTAAGACACAGAGCATTTTCCTCTGCTACTTGCCTCATTGCTTTGCTATCGCAGTCATTCTCCAAGTGCATCCAGCAACTCATGAGCTGCAGAATCCCACAAGAAGCCCTGTTAAAATTCAGGTCCCTGGGCATTGCTCCGATCCCGTGGAATCATCCTAGGCACACTGAGCTCTCCCACAACATGATCCAGATGTGCCATAAATTTTAGGAGCGCTCTCCCACGCGGGGGCTCTCAGCAGGACTGCAGGCTTCAACGCCTGCATCCAGGCTCAACCAGACCCATCCCTGAGAGGACTGGGTCACAAGCCTGCTACTGATGTTTTCTTTAATGCTGGGTGACTGACACGCAGTCTATGGGCACAGGCAGCTCTTCTGCCCATGCTGATAAAAGCAAGTATTTCTTTTTAGGGTAGCAAAGCCGGAATGTTTAATCACCGGGATTCAGACCCACTTCTAAGCTGTGATCTCCCATGACACAGTGTTAATTCCGCTTCCTGCTGAGCTTTATTTCTGAGTTTAAAATCTGTGGCTGTTTTGGCCTTCAACGTCATGGCCTTAGCCTTTGGGGCTGTGGAGTGCAAGAGGCTTCCTGCTCACTTTCGATTTTAGTTGCAAAAGGCAGAGAGACGCAGGCACAGCCCACACCCACCCTCTTAGTCTGTACCAAATTCCAAAATAACAAGGACCTGCGCAGAGACGCCTGAACAAGAGCCTTCACCCACTTCTCATTTTGAAGAAAAAAAGTACAGGTGTTGCCAAAAATTACTATATTTTGTAAGAGGAAATACCACTACTAAAAACAGGATGCTCTAAATAAAATTATGTCTTTTGTTTCTAAAGACTCTTGATATACCCAAGAGTGCTAAAATAATAGAGGCAAAAAATAACAATAATAACAAAGGCAAGATATTTCATCGCAAACTTTGGGCTGAGGGTAATCTGCCAATTATGTGAGGGTGAACACTGCAGCCACAGGGCCACCAGCAAGGCTCTCGGGGCCGATGGAACCGGTAGGACTTGCATGCTGTTTGCAGCTTTGATGCAAGCCAAGGAAAGTGTCTCTGTCCACGCATGTTGATGGCACCTTTAGGACTGAGTGGGAGAGGGAGGTGGCAGCGTGGCCTTGTGGGTGGTCAGCAGACCTCTGAGCCGCATGGCACAGGAAGAGGCAGGGGACCCGTTCCCAGAACACAGCCTTCCTCTCCCTCCCTTCCCAAGCCCACCTTGCTGTCTCAGAGTATCTTTTAATCCTCTGGCATTGGAGGCATCCTACAATTTATCTGCAGACTATATTTAACCCCAGAAACAACTTCGCAGACAAAAACCTAATCCAGCAGCCCAAACAAGCAGCAGAGATAAACACAAACATGCTCCAGTGAGTAGGAGTGTGGGGGCCCCTTGTAGTCTCACACGCCACCACAGTGTGGGGGCTGGGCCAGCCCTATGGAATGCCAGTGGTGCCGAGAGAAGTGCAATTTGACAACTGCTGAATAACCCAACAAAGAAACAGAAGAGGGGGAAGTTTCTGATTTCTCGGCTTAGTTTTGAGTTCTTTAGAAAACTATAATAATGTAGGAAGCTCTTAGGTTTCTTTGTGTTTTTTACCCTTCTTTCCTTCCTTCCCTTGTTCCCTTGTTCCTTCTTTCCTTCCTTTCCTCTTTTTAAAAATTTTTTTCCTCGTTCTTTATTGATCTTTTTATTTACTTTTCCACTGGGAATTGTACACAGTTTGCACACAATTGCACCCCAGGCCTTTAGGCCAACCTATATCCCCAGTCCTTTTTATCTTTTTATTTTGAGACAAGGTCTTGCTAAATTGCCCAAGTGGGACTTGAACTTTCAATTCTCCAGCCTCAGCCTCCTAGACTGCTGGAATGGCAGACTTACACCCCCAAGCCCAGCAACTGTTAGGTTTCTTGTCTCCACTGCAGGCAACAAAACCAGCCGGGATGGCTCTGTGTGTGACTCAACTCATGCCAATGGCTGAGGGTCCTTTGGGGTGAGAAAGGTGGGAGAACCAGTCAGGGCAGATTGAACTGCTGGAGGGGGCCTGTGGCTCCACTTGGCTCATGGCTGTGTGCGCAGCAGGATGGTGGAGCAATTAGACAAGAACTCATTCCCCAGGTCTGCTTCCCGGGTCTGCATCTTCGTTTTCATTGCTTTTTGGCTGTGTGACTGAGGTAGTCACTCGACCTCTCTGTGCTTTGGTTGCTTGTTAATAAATAGGAAGTTCTCGTTCTTTTTTTTTTTTTTGTCTTTTTGAGACAGGGTCTCACTGTGCAGTTCAGACTGGCCTTGAGCTCACTTTGTAGCCCAGGCTGGTCTCCAGCTTGCCACAGTCCTCCTGTCTCAGCCTCCCAAGTGCTGGGATTACAGGTGTACACCACCATGCCTAGCTAGGCTGCTTTCATCCTAATTTGAAAATTGCTGAATACACAGAACCCAGCCCACAGCACAACAGGGCAGAGCATCAGCTGTTGCCCCAGTGGCCCCACGTGGGGCCAACAAGGAGCTGCCCAGTGTGGTGTGAGAGGACCAGGCCACGCATCGCTGGCCCAGGACCAGAAAGCAAAACCTGCAGTGTGATTTCTGCTGGCCGTGTTCCTCTTTGCACCACAGTCAAATCAAACTATCTCCAGGTGGGCACAGCGAGCAGTGCAGCTTCCGGCGCAGCTGCAAGGAGTCCCTAATCAAAACTCACTGCGTTGCTCTGTGCCTGTCACCTAGGAAGTGCTCAGTGACCCCCTCTACAGCACTACTGGCATTCTGAGGCCACAGACTGTGGGCTTGCTCCCAGCCACCACCCGCCCCGTCATCCTATAGGAGTCACTTCCGGGGAAGAGCCTAGGAGGGCTGGGGAGCAGAGGGGAACTTGAGCAGCGAGCTGCATCAGCCCGGCTCCTCCCACTTCTATTTGATCTGGGTGACAGCAGAAGTAGAAGAGTCAGGGAGCCCCTGGAGGACTCAACACGGGTTGCAGTAGGCACTACCAGGGTCCCTCAGTGGTTGGGACACCCACAACCCCACATCAGTTATCATGCACACGGTGTCCTCAGTGGGACCCTGATCACAGAGGGGTACATGGGGGGAATCTACTGGGGTCAGCTGGCTGGGTCTGGAATAGGGCAATAAATCTGCATTGAAGAGAAGGGCAGGGAAGTGGCTTCTCACTGGCAGGACATGTTAAAGAACAAAGCAATAGCAATAAAACCCTGAGCCTGGAGCAGGGTGGCCCACAGCTGTAAGGGCCAAACGACTGTGTCTGGTTGTTACGCAGAGACCCTGGACCGGCAGCGTCCCATGGCACCACACGGAGCCTTCTAGAACACTGCCCCTCTGCTCTCTCTCCCCAGCCTGGTCTTTCAGAATCTGCTTTCTCACAAGGTCCCTGTGTCATCCGTGTGCACAGCCAGAGTGACAAGCTCTAGTGCAATCACACAAGACTTTGGCTCCAGTCTGAACCAAAAGCTGTCATTCAACTTCCTGAGCCTAACTTTCCTTACCTGCAATGTTGCACCACAACAGTGCCCACCTGCTAGGGGTGGATGGCAAGGCGCTGCAGACCGAGTCAGGCCTATAGGAAGCTCTATAGGCACAGGCGCCACCTGGCACACTGTTTAGGGGCCAGTGCAGGAGCAAGTAGCTGTCATTCATTCAGTCCCTGATGCAACTAGCATGTAAGCCAGGCACAGTGGCACATAGCAGTGATCCCAGCACTCTGGGAGGCTGAGGCAGGAGGATCCCAAGTCTCAGCTCAGCTTGGGATACATAGCAAGACCCTGTCTCAAAACAAAAGAAAAACAGCCATCATGTACCTGCTCGACACTGAGCTGCCTCTGAGCACATAAGGGATGGGACAGACAAGTTCCTGGCCTACAGGGAGTCCATAGTCCAGAGGGGAGCCAGAGATCATGTCACAATCAGTGAACTGTTTAATGTAGGCAATCTGGTTGCTTATAAATGTTGACAGGTGCCATGAGGAGGCACCAGGGTTGGTGTAAATAGGACAGGTGCTCAGGGAAGGATTCTAGGAAAAAGTGATACAAGGATTAGAACCTGAAGTGTGAGGAGAAGCAGGACAAGTGTTAAAGTGTGTGCATGCACACTCACATACACGTATGCCACAGGAACAGGAAGAGATGTGTGTATGGAAGGTGTATGCCAGACACAAGGAACAGAATGTGCAGAAGTCCTGAGGCAGGGAGGAGAGCGGGAATGGAAGGACGACCAGGGACCCAGAGCAAGGCCAAGCAGGTGTCAGGATCACCTGGAAGCCCAGCCCTGGAATTTCTGGGGCCTGAGAAATCACACTGGTGCAGCTGGCCCGGGGCCTGTGCTTGGGGACCCTCTGCAGAGACCATTAGTGCAGGGCAAAGAGGGAAATGAGGACCAGGATTGCATCCAGGGCTGGAGCACGGAGGGCCAGGAAAGGCCCAAGGAATGGCCAGGTCATTGTAGGGGGCCAGGGTGACACCAAATGTCACCATAGCTGGGGGCTGGACACAGACTGAGGAAGGACATGGATACATGCAGGAACTGGCACAAGCTTACTACAGCCATCTTGAAGAAAGATGGCAGTGGCTGGATGGAGGTGGGGACAGAAACAGGCCCTGAAATTTTAAAGAGGTAGATGCAATGGGCCTGGGTGATTGGGTTGGGTCCCCAAATACCAGGTGAAGAGAGGGTTCAGGGAACCTGCCTTTCCAGCTTCAGTAGTTGGTGAGTGACAGTGTTCTCTCCAGAGCTTGGAGAGCAGGTGTCAGGGTTGGGGACTGAGAAACACCAGGATTCTGGGCTCAGCCCGAGAGCACCAGCGTGCTGTGCCTATGAGCACAGCCAATGACAGACATTGTGTGGACACATGGATAATGGATCTGGGGCACTAAGGCTGCTCCCTGGGGGATCACACGAGGTGAGAAGGACCAGATAGGATTCTCAGGCTGCAGTCAGCAGGCTGTGTGGACAGTGGGGGGTGGGGGTGGGGAGTGATGCAGAACAGGGCTTTGGTGTCCCCAACAGGACTCAGAACTTGAGCAGCACGGGCCCCTTCTAGGGGATGGGTCTGCAGCCACCAGTGGAGGTCCAAGGCATATTATAGCTCAGAGGTTATGACCCTCCGTGTGCCTCTGCGGACATGATGGTGGGCCCTAGTCCTACAAGGCTTTCACTGCCCTGTCTCCTACCAGGCGCCTGGTGGATCGCCTGGAGAATATGCGGAAGAATGTGGCCGGGGATGGGGTGAACCGCTGCATCCTGTGCGGGGAACAGCTGGGGATGCTGGGCTCTGCCTGCGTCGTCTGTGAGGACTGCAAGAAGGTACTGCGGCCCTCCCACCTCCATTCCTGCTCAGCACCTGTGGAGACGCCAGGTTCCTCTTTTGGGAGTGTGCAAACCTTGGGGCTCTGAAGGGTCATAGCAGGACATGGATTCTCCCTGCATGCTCCCAGGCCCACCTGTCTTCTAAGGTCACCCTGACTGTAGTTCCTTCCCGGAAGTCATGCCAACTGTGTTGCTCCCTCGAAACTGACCTCTGTCCAGGGTGAACTTGTAGCCTAGGGTGGCAGAGCCTGTGAGTGTCCTGGCTGTGGCTAACAACTGTATCAATGACCTTCCTATCCCTGGACCCAAAGCCCACCGCTTAAGGCAGGAGAGGTCTTCTTTGGCTCCCAGTTTCTGGTTGGCTGACTCCAAGGCAGAAACAGAGGACGAAGGGACCTGGAGGAGGAACTCACTCAACTCAGAGCTGTCAGAAAGCAGAGAAACCAAAAAGGAGCCAGGGAAGGAGCTCTACACCAGGGTCAGCAGGCTTCTTTCTTACCACCAAGCTCTTCCTCCTGACAGCCCCTTCAGTCAAGAACTCATTTAGCTATGAGATCAACAATCTGATTAATAATGGACCAACCTACTGATGAGTTTGGCACTTCACCGATCATCTCTTCTTCCAAAACCCCTACCTTTTGTTACTTTGTGGGGGCATTTTTATATCCTTTCAGCATTGTCCCCCAAGGAGAATGGTACAAGAGACTTAAGAAGCCTCTCTGCAGCTCAGCCCAAGCCCTGGGGCTCTGAGAGCCCTCATACTTAGAGGGGAGTCTCTGTGAGCTCTCAGCACCTCCCACCTACCCTAAGCTGCATCTCACAGAGCAGGGGAAGAGGCACCACTATCTCTCAGTGTGCCCGATCCTCAGCAAGGGAACTCCAGGGGGCATCCTGGCTGGGGATAGTGCCTTAGCCTACTCTATGTAGCATTTAGAATAGAATCCTGGGGAGAGTGCCTCTTTTCTGAAAAACCTATCTGCTGCAGCCAACCAGATAGTGAGAATTTGTAGCCTCAGTCCCAAATATAATGTTCCGCAGCCTGGTCATGGCTTGTACCCAGATACCTTCTTCCTCCAGGAAGAGTTGGGCTTCTTCTCATGGTCAATGTTGTCTTGGACCCTTTGGGGAAAGAAAGAAGTACATGAGTAAACAAAATGGATATGTGGTCCTTCCTCTTAACAGTGATGTCCATGCCCTCCTCTGTGTGGTTGCTGAGACCCCATGGGGACTCTTAGGGAATCCCTTCACCCATGCTTAAGAAGGACTCGAGCTCTTGTCATTGGGAATAAGAAGCAGATCGGAACTGTATTCTAAATGGCCTTGCTCACAGCAGAAAGGGTGAGGAAGGAAGGAGAGTTCTGGTTCCTCCCTTTCACCAAGAGGTCCTGGGGCTCCACTGCCACCTCCCCAAACCTCTCCTACTCCCACCTCTCCCCTGAGTGTGCCTTGGGCTGTGCTTTGTCCCCAGAATGTCTGCACCAAGTGTGGGGTGGAGACTTCCAACAACCGCCCGCATCCTGTGTGGCTCTGCAAAATCTGCATCGAGCAGAGGGAGGTGAGTGGCCTGGTTCTACCCCCTCCTGGCCTTCCCAGCTCCCTTCTTCCTCCCTGGGGCCAGGGAAATGGGATAGCATTTTAAGAGTGGAGGGTTTTGGTAGAATCTCCTGTCTGTTTCATTTCGTTTCTTCTCATTTTGTTTAGTTTTGCTTGAGTCCGGGTCTTAGTACAGAGTTTAGGCTTGATCCTTGAATTCACCACTGTAGCCCAAACTGGCCTCAGACTCATGGCCGTCCTCCTGCCTCAGCCTCCTGAGTGCTGGGATCACAGGCGTGTGCACCCTCCATCCTCAGCAGGCCTTGCATCTTAAGGGTGTGGTAGGAAAGGAACTAGTTCAGCTGTGAAATGGCAGAACGACCTCTGAGTGTCTAATTTCCTTTCTTGTCCTCTGCATCTGTGACTTTCTCCTCCCTTTTCCTTCTTCTCTCCTAACTCATTACCCTCCTGCTCCCACCTGCTCCTCACCCCCACTTCTCACCTTCTACATCTTCCTCTCCCAACGTCTTTGCTTTCTCTTTCCCTCTATTCCACATCTCCTCTCTATCTTTTCTTTCTTCGGACTCTCTCCTTCATTTCAGGTGATTTCTCCTGCTGTCCCTACTGCTCTCTCTTCTGTGTCCTTATTCTCTCACCTCCCACACTTAGCACACCTTGTCCCCCTTTCTCTTTCCTTTGTCTCTGGTTCATTCTCCCATGAAACCTGCTTTTTGTTGATCATCTGACCCCAATTTTGGATTTTTCATCACTTCTGTCTCTGGCCTCTACTTTGTTGCCTTTGAAACAGTTTCAATGACCAAAACCTTCTGGGTAGGGTCGTTGGGGAGTTGAAGAAAGTCTGAGCTGTTTCCAAAGGTCAGAGCAGGGTTGAGGGAAATCGCAGCTGATGGAGGGGCTCCTCAGTGCCGGCAGGTGCTATCACCCTGAGACCGAACAGATAGATGGGGAGGGAGATGCTACAGACTGAGAAGTCAGTGCCACTGGTGTGATGTCACTATCTGGCTAGCAGGATACAAATGCTATGATACCAGTCTCCTCCAGGCTGGCAAGCTCCTCTGGACTTCTGCTTGGCCAAGGGCATCCACTTCCTGGAGCCCTGTCCTGCCCAGCTTCCCAGGCGCCATGCTGGGTGGGGGGTGATGCTGAATGGATCTTACAGGTCCACTGAAGATGCTTATCACACTGCCTTTGGGGTGCTGACAGGACAAAGCCCATGGGGATGGTGCCACTCCACAACTACCTTTAGGAGTGCCACATTTAAGAGATACGTAAATAATCTGGGGGTGGCAGCACACACCTGAGATCCCACATTTTTGGGAGGCAGGGGCAAGAGGAGTGAGAGTTTGAACCCAGTTAGAGCAATTTAGTGAGCTCTGGTCTC
>NDGM011177566.1:0-11139 GCA_002564305.1 Octomys mimax | reverse complement strand
TGAACTCAGGCCCTTGCGCTTGCCAGGGAAGCACTTATTCCACTGAACCACCTCCCTGGCCCCAAAACAGATATTTAATGACAGCTTTAGGGCCTTTTCAAAGGCAAGATTTAAGTATCTTGGCAACTCCTGATGGCTAAACCATGGAAATAGCCTGTATACCCATCAACTGTTGATTGAATAAAGAAATTGTGATTCTATATATTACAGAATACATATCTGAGACATTTGTAGGAACATGAAAAATAAAATTTTGGGTGAAATTAATCAGATACACAAGCTTCAATACTGTATGGTATCTCATTTGAAAGAGGCAAAGTACGAACAGAATAATAAAGGATGGCTAGAAGGAGATGAATCTTGTCGCAATAGGGAAGTAGCCCAAGGGGGAAAGCACAAGAATGTTTTTTCAACAGATGGTGTTACTTGAGTATGGGGGACCCGGGGAGATAATCACAGGAACCCACTATTCTCCAGGCCGTAGAGAAGAAATTGAAAATGCACTGGCAGCAATCTCAATGGCCAAGGCTGCCCAAGCAGCAGTTCACCATGCTAATGAATGTCTGCCCACACTTTGAGCACCTCTTGTAATTGTGGAAGTCAAAGGTAACTTGTGTTGATCTCAAGATAGCTCAGTAAATTTAGTATTAAATTATTTGTATTTTTGTGTAATATGTAATGAATCTACAAATATGTACTAACTGTACTTGCATGTATGCTTTTTTCTCTAGTCTTTCTTTAAATTTTTCAAGGGAAAATTACTGAAGTCATTCTTAAAAATCTTTTTTAAAAATGACTTTGCCAGTACAATAGGTTAGAATGATACTTAATTTTGTACTGTATTCTTTTATTGCAGTGGGAGCATTTTAGAGACTGAATGCCAAACTACAACCCAAAACTAATTTATTAAAACGTACCAACACTGCAATTAAAACTGAATATTGAAGTTTTTGTTTAGAACAAATAGCTCTGCATTAACATCTTTGTCTTAAAAAACAGTAACGTACATGTCATAGGTTCACCACCACTATTATTGATTTATTTATTTGGAACACGGTCTTGCTACCCGATGTAGTGCCCCTCCTATCTCAGCCTCCCCAATGCAGGTTTCGGTGTCCAGCACAGCTTGCCCGGCGCTTAATGCCAGCATGGCATGCGGTACCTGGGATTAAACCTGGGTCTTTGCACTTGCCAGGCAGGTGCTTAGACTGCCAAGCTATCTCTCCTACCCTTACCATCACTGTTTTATTGAAATTAAGTGGTTTTGCCAGGGAGATGGCTCAGTAAAATAAGGCTTCCAAGGCAAGCACAAGGGCCTGAGTTCAATCCCCAGCTCCACAAAACAAACAAAGAAATTAAGTGGTTTCATCTTGATTAGTCTGTGTTTCTTCCTATGATAACTTTTTAATATCCTTTGTGCATTTCTTAGTTGAATATTTAGGGGTTTTTTTTTCCTTTTTTCCATATATATATATATATATATATATATATATATATATATATTGTGTGTGTGTGTGTTTGTGTGTGTGGTTCTGTTGAGCTGTGAGGTCATAAAATGCTACCCAACTGCACTCCCTATTACTGAGCCTTAGAGTAGCTTTAATCTCTTCCAAATACTTTTCCTTCTTTTTTTTTTTTTTATTTTTTGGAACCGGGGATTGAACTCAGGCCCTTTTGCTTGCCAGGGAAGCGCTTATTCGACTGAGCCATCTCCCCAGCCCCCCAAATACTTTTCAGTTCCACTAGACACAAATAGCTATGATGCACAAGCTCTCCTTTCTTTCGTTTTCTTAACTTTGCTCCAAAATGTGGGCAATGTGGGTTACCACAGGCCTACAATATTCTTGTTTATTTAAAAATATTTTACTTTCTCAAATTTCTCCTCAAAGCATAAGGCTTTTTCCAGCTGGCAAGATAACTCAGTGGACTAAAGCGCCTGCTTAGGCAAGCTTAGGCAAGCACAGGGACTGCAGTTCGATCTCCTGCACCACAGGCCACACCATAGAGTCTGGGTGTGGTGGCACATGCCTGTAATGCCAGCACTGAGGGGGCTGAAAAACGAGGATCACTAGGAGTCTGAACTGCATAGTTAGACCCTATAGCAACCAAATACATTTTTTAAAAGGCTTTTGTTTTTATTCACTTCCTCAGATTCTTAAAACCAGGATGCTTACACAGGTTTGAGCTAATGTATTCAATATGCTTGTCATGAAAGAAACACAGACTAGAAGTGTCAGGAGATAGGGCCCAGGGAGGTTCCTGAAGCTGAGACTGGAACTTGTCCCACCTTACACGTAGAATAAATTTGCAGGTGCACTAATTTCTGTTACAGGAAAGAATTTTCAGGACTAGTCAGTAAGAAGGGTCTTATGAGGCAGAAATTAAAAGATACATACTCAGAGTGTGTACCTCATTTTCTGGGATGGCAGAACATTTATTCTTCTCTTAAGGGGTGAAAACCTTAGGAAAATATGCCTAGCGTATTGGTCCATATGACAGCCCGGTTTTGTTTTGTTTAAGATAGATCATTTGAATACTCCTTGAATTCTATCTAGTTCTCTATCTGTGGCCTTTCAGTATTCCTGAGAAGTTTTAGATGTGATAATCCAGAAGGAAAGGAGCCTAATTTCAACCAAAGAAATGCAGCTAATGATCCTCTTGCATGACTTTGGGTCATGAAAGTTTTCTTAGAAGTGCAAATTTTAAAATTATTCTTTCTTTATCTCCTTTTTATCTATCTTTTATTTCTTCTATCCTACCTCAAAAGAACAGTGGACACATTCTGAAAGCAACGTATATGCGTGCAGTCAGGCAAGAGTAAGAAAACTGCGTGGATATGTGTTCATGCCATAGTATTGTTAGTATTCCTCTGTAGGGCAAACCACAGTCATTGCTAGGAAAATAGACTTTATTTTTTTGACTGCACATGAACAAATTGTTATATTAAAGATGCATGTAAAAGAATAGATAAAATTTGTGTAAATATATATGTAAACACAAACACACACACATATACACACACACCTGCAGCACTTCCATCTTAGGGTTAATACAAGGTTTCATTATAGAATACCTAGAAAAATATTTACCACCAGGTACAGTGGCAGATGCCTATAAAACCACAGTCTCAGCTACTCTAGAGGCTGAAGCAGAAAGATCTCATGTCTGAGGCTGGCCTGGGCAACTTGGTGAGACCCCATATGGAGAAGGACCAAGGATATGCTTAGCAGGCGAGAGGTCCTGAGTACCATCCCAAGCATCACAGTAAAAAGTACTTGCTACCTTGCTTGCTAGTTAATAAATGCTTAGTACAAATTAGATGTTAGTATCATACCTAAACATTTGCCTAACAATTGGCATGGACATATGGAGTCTTTCTTGTGTGTTATCACTTCTTTCACTGCAAAGCATTTGTGTTTATTGAGTCCTAGAGAAAGCTCCTTCTCCCCATCTCCCTAATAATACTGAGTCTCTGTCCTACTAAAGGATCACAGAATTCAATGGTATCCCTTTAGATTTATCAGCTACCAGGTGAGTTACAAAGTACTTCCATTTATGTAGTCCTTCGCAGTTTGCAAGAGGTTCATATCCATTTGACTTAGAGCAATCTTACGAGCTAAATAAAAATGGCCTGTCTTCTCAGTGGCGTACAATACAGTATTAGGATCCTAGGACTGCTGTTAGAAGTTCTTTAAACTGAGTGACTTAAATTTATTTTCTAAAAAGTTCTGGGGTAGAGAAATTCAAGATCATAGTGCCAGTGGAGGTGGTTTCTTTCTGAAGCTTTTCTCCTCAAGTTTTTTCTGAGGCCTTTTCCTCGCGTCATCACTCGGTCTTCCCTCTCTACTGTGTCCTAATCCAGTGATGGTGGGCCTTTTAGAGACCAAGTGCCAAACTGCAACCCAAAACACACATAATTATCACAAAATACCAACACTGCAATTAAACCTACTAAGGTGTTGGCTTAGAAAAAACAACTCAGACATTAGCATTTTTTGTCTTAAAAGCACAATAACACACATGTCAGAGGTTTACCACCACTGTCCTGATCTTTTTATAAGGATGTCAATTCTATTAGAGCACCCCAATATCCTTGTTTTAATTTAAGTACTATCTGAAAGACAATAAAAATACAATGTTGAAAATACAGTTTTATTTGGAGGTACTAGGGGTTAAAATGTCAACATAGAAATTTGGGATAGGAAAACAATCCACCCCAAAAGAGATTGGAGGACTAAGATATGTACAGTCAACTCTCTTGACCAGGATGAATGGAGTCAAAACTAGGTTTTTTTAATTATTTGTTGTTGTTGTTGTTGTTCCTGACACTTAAAAAACAAGGTAACTTCTAATTTTCACTTTTCCATATATTATTGAAAATTTTCTTGATCAATGGGAACACGTCTACATAGTCCTTCTTAATGTTACCTATTTTCCATTGTGTGAACATAATTTTCTCAATCTTTATTGATTTGGACTATTTCTTGTAGTTTTTAAAAAGCAATTCTATAGTGAGCATCCTTGTAACTACATTTTTGCTGCTAATCTCCATCGTTTTGTGAAGATGATTTCCTAAAAATGGAAGTGCTGAATTATACATTATGGAATGTTACAATTTGTGCCTAGCTGTCCCTCCAAAGTCTCACGCAGTCACAAGGCTTTTTCAGGTGGCTGAATTTAGAGCTTGTGATGGTGGGATTAAGGCTGTGTGATTAATGAATCAGCCTGCTGATTAGTTTGCCTAGTTCTGCTAGGATTAAGGAGTAAGTGCTACTCCCACCCTAGGGCGGGTACCCTGCACGAAGTAGAAGGGACAGAGGGAGGCTTGTGCTCCTCCTGTTGCTTTTGCTGTCTTCTGCCTGCCATTACTGCTCTCTGCCAAGCTGCCCTATCTTGGAGTCAACAGATTATGGGCTGAAACCTCTACAAACTGAACTACATGAGCCTTCCTGCCTTTAATTTGGGGTGTTGGGTATTTTGTCCCAGCAAAGAGGAAAGTAACTAAAAGATGGAGTTTTAAAGACATTCATGGCTGTAGTTTTGAAATACTGTAAGAGTAATCATTTTATGTCCTACAATAAACTTAGTGAAACACTACGTAATTCTTATCCTTTTTTACTAAAGTGTTTTATCCATAAATCTATAATTCCATATATAGACACACACACACACACACACACACACACACACACGTCTTACATATATTAGGCCACTGTTAATTCTTTTCTTTTTTTTCTTTACTCCTCATCTTCCTCCTGCTCTTCATCCTGGCTAATCTGGAACTAACATAACTCATAACTCTCTTTGCTGCTAGCAACTATGGACAACAAGTTACACAGATTATTCTTCTTCAAATATTTTTTTGGTGAGATATTTCAAATACCTTTTGGAAAAAGGCACCACAGAAGTCACAGTGACCTTGCTCTTGCTCCTTTCAATGGTGAAGGCCCTCCACCGAGATTCCCGGCTTTGCTGTTCACCTTGTTTCTTTCCTGGAGAAACTGCTGGCAATTGGCAGCATCCAAGATTCCATCTTCTACAGGATGTGTGCCATCAAGGGGGAACTGCAGGACCTGCTTCTCTTTTTTGCCCCCTTTCGCTGCAAGCTTTTTCACCGGCACCATGGTGGCTGAGGAATCAGAATGGGAACTAGGTTATTGTACAGAAGGTGGAGTCCATAATTTCACAAATTGATCTCCAGCTCCGATCCGTTGCTTGGCAATAGAACTGCGGTAACTATTTGATGAATAAGTAAATAATTATCTGTGTATATAATACCTCATTTGCCTAAAAATAATTTATTTTTCTTTTCTGCCCCTGCAGAAGATAGTAAAGCATGGGGCACTGGGCCAAAGCATAAAAGGTTAAGCTGTGAAAGGGAGCTGCGCAGCACAAGCACACGGGCTCTCCAAGGAATGACAGTGAAGCTGCGAGAGCGTGTGTGCTGGGACACAGTGTGCTTAGCACAGTGCAGTTGGAAAACCTCAGATCTAGATTGGTGGACCGAGTTCTATCTCATCATTGTCCTTCCCCTTTGCGTGACTAACTGCTACTCAGGCTGCTCTTCTTCTGTTTGTTTTTCCTTGTTGTGATATTCTCAATACAAGCTGAAGGTTCTCGGTCTGAACTGCTCCCTGAAGAGTCCCTAATGCTGATGTTCTCGCTGGGACAGTCCCGCCAGGCCTCTCAGTATTCACACCAGGTCTCCTTTCCAAGTAAGCTCTTCATCCTCTGTGCAGCATGGTCTCGTACTGCAGCAGCAAAGGTGTCCTGCTGACAGCTTGGTTTGGTTTGGTTTTTAGCTCTAACTAGACATACTTTCATTAGAGGTCAGATATCTTACAGTTATTATTAGTAATAGGCTTTAAAACACCAGAGCAACAGAAGTGTTCTTTTCACCTGTAACTTCTTGGCTTTATAGAACATCGCTAATGAGCTACCTAATTGCTGCTCCAAATGATATAACTTCAGCGTTCAAGTAGAAATGAAAAGGTCACTGCTTCAATGCTGTGAAGTTCTTTTATTCTAGCTATTGCAAGATTTTTAGAAGTTCTAAATTATAGGTTTTTTATAGATATTCATAATTGATGGGTTAGCTTATATAACTTCAAGGGGCTAGAGAAAATTACCATGCGTTGGCAAATAAGTCATTACTTGTATATGTTTAAAAACCTTTGCCAGGTGTAGTGGCACGCGCCTGTAGTCCCACCTACTGGGGAGTCTGAGGTGGGAGGATCGTTTGAGTACAGGAGTTCTGGGCTGCAGTGCGCTATGCCGATCGGGTGTCCGCACTAAATTTGGCATCAATATGGTGACCTCCTGGGAGCGGAGGACCACCAGGTTGCCTAAGGAGGGGTGAACCGGCCCAGGTCAGAAATGGAGCAGGTCAAAAAATCTTTGAACGAATTGTTAGATATCTCTTTCCAATTTCTTTACTTTCATGCTCTTTAAAATCTATAAAGTATTCGGCAGCTCAATTTAAAATAAAAGGAATTTTAGAAATGTGCTGGCTTTTCAAATCCTAACTAAACAGGGGCCAGGGAGATAGGTCAGTAGAATAAGCGCTTGCCTGGCAAGTGCAGGGTCCTGAGTTCAATCCTTGGTTCCAGAAAAAAAAAAAAAAAAAAAAAAAAAACCCTAAAAAGATTCATTTAGTATCAAATCCTGTGAGCTAAAGTATTTTCTTTGCTCATGGAGTGTGTGCTATACAGAGAGCGCAGTGTGCTGGACACTGTGATATAAATCTCCATATAAACTGCATTTTAACTTCCAACTGGATGATAGAGTGGGCTAGGATTCATCTCTAGATTAGATGTTCAAGATCTTTTTATTGATTACTGCTACTTTTTATTTTGCCATCTTTTCAATATTTATTAGGGGGTCTTCATTTTTATTTCATATGTACATAATTTTCCTGTCTGGTTTTGTTTTTGTGTGTGTGTGTGTGTGTGTGTGTGTGTTTCTTTTTGCCCTCCCTTCTGCTGTTTCTTTCTCCTTGACCTGACACTTCTCTTTGCTTTCCTTTGTGTTTTCTCACCGATTGTCCTGATTTGTTTTTAAACTGCTGTGTTAGTGGCTCTGGGAAGAACAAGTGATTTACGGAACGTATTCAGGTGTACCTTAGTTCTGATTTTGGTTTTCGTCGTTGACGGCTTTGCTTTGTTTTCTGGGACAGGGCCTCTGATGCCTTTTATGTTGGTCTTACACTCACTGCGCAGCCCACGCTGGCCCCCATCTCCTGGTGTCCAGTCCTCCTCAGTCTAGCCAGTGCTGGGATTCTAGCCATCCTGGGATGATAGCACCTGGTTGGAGTTTAGTTTTCTTGAAAGCAGCTATAGCCTGTATTCATGGTCCCTTGAACTATTTTGATCAATCTATCACAAAAAGTTTGAATAGTTCCCTTAATATGTGAATATATATTCATCTTAAAACTATGTACCTATACATAATATAAGTAATCATAAAAAATAACTTTAGTTTAATTTTTTTTATTTAGTACAAGGTCTACAGGGTCACGGTGTAGATCCAACTCCTAGTGAATTTCCTGTTTTCAATCTCCCAAATTCTGGGATTACAGGCGCGCGCCACCACACCCAGTCTCAACCGCTGGCTCAGCGAGCCCTGGGGGCGGGGCCGGCACAGCACGCCTGGCTCTTGGGGACCGAACTGTGCTCTGCCTAAGACCCCCGTGCTCTGCCTAAGCAGGCACTTTGGTCTGCTGGGCTATCTGGCCGGCCCTATAACTTTAAAGCAATTTACCAAGGTCAAATTAACAAAAGGTGTCACCCTCTCTTTCTTGTCACTGGAAGAAGATACCATATGCCCACAGTTCGAAAGAGGAGAGGTCTGTTTGGGCCTGAGGTCTCAGTCGGTGGGCAGCCAGCCTCAAGGCAGAGCCATCATGGCAAAGGCGTGCAGCGGACGAAAAGCTGCATATGTGAGGGTATCCGGGAACGAGAGAGCCCAGGGAGCCGCCAGGCTGGCGATACGCACTTCCAGGGCACACGCGCGGTGACCCTAAGGACCCACGCAGCTGCTGAGCGCACACCGATCAGGAGAGCACCTCTGGGACCCAGTCACCTTCCACATTCTGAAAGTCTCTGGGGGACAAGCCAGCTCAGAACCAAAACATCGGCTGAGGTAAAAATTGGCAGCCTGAAGTTCTAGCACATTTTCTCTGAGTGCTAATGGATCTCCTTGTGACCACAGCAGAGGTCACTATTTTAGGGTTTATTTTTCTATGACATTAAGGAAACCACAGATTTTCCTATTTCTTCTCATTGCTTTTAGAATATGCAGCAGAAAATGGTGAGGAGAATTTCCAGATTCATTCTTGGAACCCAGCACGCTGAGAGCACAAGACGCTCAAATGAAAATCCCCTTTCACCTTCAGGGTGGGCCCCGAAACACTGATACAGGAGCAAGCAGGGGTTAAGCTGAATAGTGGGACTTTTCCACGGGTTAATAGCAGAACACAGTGTACTTACTTACTTTATTTATGCATACAGTACTTGTATATAGTACTTGGAATTAAGCCTTGGGAAGCAACATACATCCCTAGTCCCTCCCCCTTTTTCTTTCAAATTTTAAAGGCAGCATCTCCCTAACTGGCTTGATTTTGTGATACTCCTGCCTGAGCCCTTTAGTAGCTGAGATTATATATATATATATATATATATATATATATATATATGTGCTACCAAGACCAACTTACTTTATTTGTTTATTTATTTTGTCTTTTTGAGACAGAGTCTCACTGTGCAGTTCAGGCTGGCCTTGAGCTCACTTTGTAGCCCAAGCTGGTCTCAAACTTGCAACGATCCTCCTTGCCTCAGCCTCTCCAGTGATTGGATTACACCGATAACTTATTTTAATCCTTTTATTTTTATTTTTACATGGTACAGGGTCTCGCTATGCAGCTCGGATTCATAGTGAGCCTCCTGTCTCAGCCTCCCCAGCACTGGGATTGCAGGTGTGCACCACCGCGCCCAGGGTTCCGAGGCCAGCCTGGTATGCAGTACTGGGGATCAAACCTGGATCCTTGAGCTTGCCAGGCAGTCACTTAGTCCACTGAGCTATCTCCCCAGCCCAATTTATTTTAAAATTTTATTATAAAGACTTTTTTTGGAAAAATTATATATGTGCATCAAAAAAATGAACATTACAGAACTATATAAGGAAGAAAGTGAACATCTCTAATAATTCCTCCCCCCTAAAGAAAAATCACTGTCATTGTCTGATAATTGGTCTCCAGACTTTTAAAAATCTAAATACTATTTTCTTTAACCAAAATAAATTCTTACTAATGCAAAGAAACTGTTCTTTTAAAATGCCATGGACTTTTCCACTATGCGATATTTCTTAACTTATTTAATGAATATCTTGTAATCATTTCATGTTTGTAAGTTTTGTTCTTATTTTTTTCCTGAGTAATTTCATAGGAGAGAAAGTGAGATTGTAGGTATAAAAATATGAAGCATTTTTTGAGCATAAAATATTTCATAAGTGTTACTACATTGCCTTCCAAAAAATGGTACCAACTCTCACCAAAAGATTGAGTTCTTGTTTTCCCATGTGCTCTTCAGCACTAAATGTTTTAATGCTCTTTTTTTGAAAAATTAAAGATATTTACTTGTTTAAATTGTATTTCATGAACTGATGAGGTAGCTCAGCAGACTAAGTGCCTACTTAGGCAAGCACGGGGACCAGGGTTCAATCCCTGGCACCACATGCCACACCGGCCCTGCCCTGAGCTGGTCACTGAGTCTGGATGTGGTGGTGCACGCCTGGAATCCTAGTGCTGGGAAGGCTGAGCTAGGAAGATCACTATGAGTCCAAGCTGCATAGTGAGACCCTGTACCAAATACACTTTTTAGAAAGATTCTATTTCCTTATTAATGAGATTGAGGGTTCTTGCATGTATTAACTGGCCATATATAGTTTATAGAAGGGTTGATTTTATATTTCATTTGTTTGTAACTTTTTGTTAATTGAAATTTGAAACAAAAAAAGAAGCGTCCTTCAATAATTATCAACATTGTTTGTTTGTTTGTTTGCCAGAACCAAGAATTGAACTCAGGCCCTTTCGCTTGCCAGGCAAGCACTTATTCTACTAAGCCATCTCCCCAGCCCCAATTTGTTTGTTTGTTTGTTTGTTTGTTTGTTTTGTGGTTCCTGAGATTGAACTCATGACCCTGCGCTTACCAGGCAAGAATTTTTTTTTTGTCAAATCCAGACACTCTGTCATTTTATATAGGAAATAAGTAAGACTTGGAGGTATCTGTAATGCCCTTTGACTCCACATTCACCTTTAATTTATTGCCTATCCAGAATGACTTGTGAAATAAAGCAGCCCCAACCTGCCAACCCTAGGCATGTTGCTGCAGTGGAAATGTAATAGCTAGTTGAGACCACCAGATGGCAGACCACAGGAAAAAGAAAACTGCTTTGGCACGACCCACTAGTCTTGCTTTTTCTTTAGCTTTGGAGTGCAAGAAAGATTAGAGGCATTGTTTTAAAACACAGTAATATATTTAATTATCAGACACTAATGTTATTATATTTTATTATCAGATAAATATATTTTTTTCCATCAGTTTTATTGAGAAACAAATAGCAATGATACAGTTTCAAATCAAA
>NDGM011177563.1:0-15503 GCA_002564305.1 Octomys mimax | reverse complement strand
TGATAAAAGAGGTCAATGAAAAAAATGTTCATACCTGTTTCCCCTCTGTCCACCAATTCTCATTGCTACTCAAATGAAAATAAAGCTTAAAGGTTACACTTAGTCTTGACATTTGACAACATACAATGTCAAACATTTGCAGTAAATTGATATTCATAATTTATCTTGAATACTCATGTATTTCTTTACTTTTATTTCTAGTCCTATTCCACTTCGACATTTTTAATATTAGAAATTATTATGAGGCTATTATTAAATTCTCATTTAGCTCTTGTTAATCTGATGATTTTTTCTTTTAAGTTATGATGCAATCTGTTATATCGATTTATTGCTTAGTATTGGACCAGTATTACATTATTTTACATTTCCTTGGTTAACAGCATTATTCTTTTGATAATACTGTATTATGCTCCCTAACATTTCATCTGGATGTTTTGTATTTATTGCCATCAGAGCAATGAGTTTCTATTGTTGATATCTAACTCTTGAACCATGTAATTTTATTTTAGAAATTACTTGGAATAAGCATTGAATTTAATTTATGCTTTGAATTTGGGTTTAGAAGTTCCAGAGGTGTCATTCCAATGATTCACTTTTACCAAATACTCACTTTGTGCCAGCAACTCTTCATAGCATGTGTATTGATTTAGTTAAATCCTATGAAGCAGAAATCATTATCCCAATCTTGGGGCAGAGAAACTGAGACACGAAGATGTGACACAGAAGAGTCACACAGAAGGTAAACCGTAGAGTTAAGACTTGAGCTCAGGCATCCTAGGCCAGAGCTTACCTTCTGTGCCATTGTGTATTATTTCTTCATCGTGCTCCAGGGGAAAGCACAAGTCTCAAGAGATATTAGTTCTAAAAGAGAATATTATGTAGTCATTGTTAATAACCTATGATTTTTCTTAAAAATGTAAAATGTACAAGAGAAATAGCCTACCTACCATTCATTTATATAACAATATAGATTGGAGCATAATAGTATTTAGCTGTTAAAAACTTAAATGAAGGGCTGAATGCCTAGCTATTGGTAGAGCACTTATTTAATATCTGCTCAGTCCTGGGTTCAATCCCCAGCACCAAAAAATTGAAACAATGCACTTCTATTGAATATGTTACCAAATTAATAATGTTTTGTCTTTTCAGCAATCTTGACACAGAAGAACTGTGTGGTAAGTTCCTTTAAGATCAATCAAACCTATTGTTTGTCTCAAAGAAAATGGTATCATATATTTCTACACATCTTAAATTAATATCATAGATTAAGACTGCCGAGCAGAATAAAAGAGAAATCAAGATGGTCCCAAGGATTTATCTTTATCCATGTGTTTTGCTAAAGTGCATATTTCCTTGCAGAAAATGTTGCACCTTATTAATTTTCTCATGGAAGGAGGTTTGTGGTTATAATTAGTGCATTAGTTTATAAGAATTAATTCTCTATGTTTTAATAGATATTTGAGTTAGTGTTAATATAACTTCATTGTTCTCTTCACAATGTATTGCGCAGAGCTTTTTACGATTGCTTTGCAAAGTTGTCTCCTTGAGAGGTAAGAAAAGCTTTGTCCCAAACCTACTTAAATGTCACTTAGAAAACAAGTGATTCCTAAAAGAAGAAAGGCAAAAATGAATATATATGTATAATATATATATATATATATTATACATATATATGTGGGTGTGTGTTAAGATAGTTATACTACTAATTTTATTCATTGAAAGGAAAAGTTTGTGTTTATATAATTTGATCAATTTTTCATGACTATATTTTTAAATCTGAGTAACTACTTTGACAATAACAATATGCAATGTATTACCCATTATTACTCTCCTACTATCTTGTTTTGAAATTTTGTTTCATTGTTTGTATTCTTTTTTCTCTTTAAAATAAAAAAAGAAAGAAAACAAATGATTCTAATGGGGAGAAACAATCTTTACACTGGTTCAATGGGCTTTTCATTCAGTTTCTTCATCTATATAATTGGGAACACAAATCAAATATTGGAAGTATAGAAAAGCAAATGCATCTAAAAGTTATTATTTGTTATGAAAAATTATGAAGCATCATGAGACTATTCAGTATAAAATAACCATATTTCTCTGAATCCTGGAAGGTTTCAAGCTTTTTATTTTACAATAAATGAATAAAAACGTCTTGTCCAAGTTTGCTTTTATCGTCTTGCAGGCCTGAAACACTTCCGATGGCTCAGGCTGAGCTTCTCTGAAATTCCTAATTCAACGAAAGATCCTTCCTGAGTATCTTCTAGTTTGTCAAATTTTACCATTTGCCCAAAACCTCAAAAAGACTATTTATACTATTTAAGAATAGTTATCTTCTATTTCAGCAAAAGGGTAAAGTAACGCCAAGAGATGTGATGCCGGAACAAAGCATTAGAACGGAAGATTTCAAGGCAAAGATGGAACAAACAAATCCGAGAGGCCCCGATAGGAGCTTTTCAACTTTCCAGTGGTCTTAAAACCCCTGTGCTCCTTTTCTTGTTCAGTGTGCACGCCAGGTGCAGAAATAAAAATCCAATTTAAAAAGCAAGGTATGGTTATGAAGAAGCCAAGTACCTTTGTGTCTAAGTAGGTCATGCTTTCCTGGGTATGAAACACCAGCAAGAAGGACTCTGCCGTTGCTTTCATGGCGACCTTCTTACGTGGCACCATTCTTACGTGGCTACCACCATAGCGGCAGCGCCCCGGGCTGTTATGATGAACAGTAGTCACCGTGAAGATGGAGTGGAGGCCCACGCACATTCCCGTGTAGAAGTCCCTGTCTGCAAAGTAGCGAGAATGTGAGGAGCGAGAAGCCTGTCTTGATAAGTTCATGGAGGGAGGAGTACCATTTGCGCTAAATATCTAGATATGGCAGGCCGAAGTATTCATCTGCTCAAATAATTCAGATAGCCACTTTATCTTTTATTTAACTTTGCCTGTGTAGGTCCAGCTGATGAGGAAGTAGCTGTTATAAGTGCTTTTAAGATAGAAACCATTTAGTGGTTCTGTCTTGTTTGCTGTGTTGCTATATGTTGCCATTAAGGAGTATTATATTAAATTCCACCTCCCCCCAACAACGCAATAAAATATGATAGTGTATCTTCATGAATCAGCTATAAAAATATTTGCCTTTCTTCTATAATAAAGGAACTTAACTGCCACCCTAAGTCTGCATTTACAGTTGCACTACGATGTTGCCCTATTGCTAGTTAAATAACTGGTAGGGGGAGCTTTACTTCAACAGAGTTGGTCTGGGTTTTCAATCACGTTACAGTCCTCCCCTCTTTTTTTTTAAGAATATGCGTTTTAATTTCTAGAGTGTAGTTTCATTTCTCATTATTGTGTGAATATAAAGTAAATATTTGAGTTGGATTCTAATCAAAACCAAATGCTTCAGTGCTAGCAAGGAAATATGTAGCTTCACACTCCACTCAAGTTCCCCCGTGTGTGGGCGGAACAGCATTTGATAGGCGTCGAAGGGAGATTTCATGTGCTTCCTCCTGGAAGCACAATGAAAAGTTCTAGGTATCTAAAGCTTTCCTGTTGTTGCTTTTGCTTGTTTTGTCAGATTATTCAACTCTGAACGTGGAATTCAAGATCTATTAAAATATTGATTTTTTAAAATAACTTTATGATTTTAATTATGAAACGAACACTATTTAATTACTATTTTTCAAAAGTTAATGATACAAAATCATGGAGGTAAGTAAGCTAAAATGGCAAAGTCGTTCTCTTGCTCACCTTTCTACCCTTCTTCTGATCTCCACTCGTAATTGCTTCGAATCTAGCCTTCCAGACTTTTTAACACATATCCTGACATCAATATAAATATGTCTATATTTTTCCCAATGGTGAGCTCGTACAATAAGTATAATCACATACTCCTCTGTCTCGTTTTACTATGATGGCTTCATGGCATTCCATTTGCATTCATTTTTAAAACCAAACCCTTTTTAGCAACTTTTCAGATCGCCTCGACTTCCCACTGGAGCAAGTATCATTGAAGTCAATATTCTCACATAGGTCATTCTTGCACATGCACGTGCATCATTCCTTGTGATAAATCCCCCAAAGTGTAATAGCTCATCCAAGGCTTTTCTGGTGCACAGACCCACCAGCAGCTTGTAGGAGTACCTGATTATTCACTTACTTCTCACAAATCATTCCAAAGCTCTTCCTGAATGCAGCTTTTGCCATGTCACGTGACAGTTATGCATTGGGCCTAGAGGTACCCCCAAAGCCTCAGGCAGTTGTGAGGGTGGATTCCAGAGTGTGTGACTGATTCATGGTTCAATGCTTGGGTTATGGGTGTGAGTGCTACACCCCCCCGAGGTGGGAAGCCTGCACACCATACAGGGGAGGGAGAGAGGTGCTCGCTTTTGCTGCTCCTCCCTCTTTGTTTAACACATATGTTTATAAGTCACATTCTACTCTCTCATTACACACATGTCCAGAAAATTTTTACTTTTGATCTTTATTTTTGGTGGTATTGGGGATAGGGTTCAGGGCATTTGCACTGAGGTACATCCTCATCCTTCATATTATTTTTTTAATTTTTGAGACAGGTTCTCTCTAAGTGTCTATCTTAGATACTTTTGGTATTGCTGAGACAAAAATATCTGACACCCAAAGCTAAAGGGTAAGGGTTGATTTGGCTCACAGTTTATTGAGGTTTCAGTCTACAGTTGGCTGACTGCCAGGCAGGCTGGCATGGCAGAGGGCATCACAGCAGATAAACAGTCCACGGCACAGCATGGCATGCAGGTGGCCACAAGCAGCAAACAGACAAGTGGAGATCCTCTTTCTGTCCCTTATATTCCACTCAGACCTGGGGTAGGCACCATTGATCCTACCTACAACTATGCCAAAGCAATCAGTGGGCTAATTTAATGATCATGCATCCTCGATCCCACCATCATACACTTAATCTCAGAATCACACATCCTAGACCCAGCCATCTCTGGAAAGCCCTTCTATGGCTTTAGAGGGACATCTAGATCCAAGCCACACCATTCCACTCTTTGTCCTTGAGAGATTCTTGCGCATCCCTTTGTGAAAAAGGCATTTAGTCCATCTCTAGAAGTTGCCAAGGTTGCCAGTCTCTAGCAATTTCAACAATGCTGAAAAGCTTAAGTCTAAAGTTGTCTCTGAGGTTTAAAACATACTCTTTATGCTCAAATCCTAGTACAAAGTAAGGGGAAATTAACCACTTCCAACATACAGTGGTACAAGATAAACATCACCGTTTCAAAGGCAAAGATATGGAAAATGCAAAGGAATGGAACCAAAAGCAAGTCGAAAACCCAGCAGGCCAAACATTAAGTCCCTTAGTTCTAAGTCCAGCATCTCTGGCAATCTGTTGCAAGATATGAAACTCAAAGTGGGATCCACACCTACAGAGGTGCTGCTGCAGGTGTTGTTCCCATGACTTCTCTCTGGGATGCCTGGTGCCCTCCTTGCAGTTTTCCTCAGATCATCCACTTCCCTAGCTTTTCCAACTTTTGGGGCCTCTACTTCATCCCTGACTCCATACTCACAGCTTCACACAAAGCCCTCCCAGGGTAGTGGCTATAACTTTGCATCTTCATTTTCTAACCTTCCAGCATATAGTACCAGGCATCTGAAATGCTCTAAATAAGAATATTTTGGATCTTGGAATGAGCAAATAAACACTCACCATGACAAAGTAAAAGAGAATGGTCTCCTTTTTGCTGTGCTAGATGTCTTTCTCTATTCCCTGTAGCCTTCTTCTTCAAGATCCTTGGAGCCCCACTTGTCTATTCTATCCAGAATATGTCCTCACAAATTATTCCAAAGTTGAAAGAAAAAACTTAAATCCTCTCCAGGAAACTTTACTGGCTGAGTCAAATATTTTGGCTTTGGGGAAAAAAAAAATGCTTGCTTTAAAGGATGACTTTACCCCTTGTTTCCTGTTTCTTGTAAAAACAAATTAGTACCAAATTCTCTTTTGTTTTCACTTTATATATTTCTGTCCACTGCCATTTTAAAATCCTATACAATACTCTGAATCTGTGTATATATTAAAATAAAAATTACTGACTTCTCTTGTTTTCTACTTTATTTTTTTCCTTGATTCAACTCAAAACGTACTCTATTCTGATAGTATTTTTTCAACTTATGAATATTCTACAGTCCCATTAATAGCTTGCTGGTTCAAGAAGGGCATTCTCCACCGGGACTTCATTTATCGCAAATAATTGCACAGACAAGGACAGACCTTTTGTCAACCCCATCGGGAAGGCAACATCAGAACCAAGAATTAAAATGTTATTTTGAAGCAAGTATTTAAAGAATGTATATGTATTTAACATTCAGTTAATCCTTTCCTTAAAAATACTTTGAGATGCACCACACTATTTTCAAGGATTGAATCAAGAGTGCATTTTCTTTATTGTCAAAAATGTCACTTGTTTTTAATCTGTGTGTGCACAGACTGTATCTTGACAACCATAATCCAGAATTTACTTATTGCTCACCTGTGTTTTTGTTGTGCTCAGAGAAGAAGAATCGATCAGTGGCACCTTCCACTTGCTATTTTTATCAACATCAGTAAATAATTGCACCTGGAGTATGTGATAGATTTATCAAGTCAGTTTTCATCAATCCTGTAGCAATGAGCTCAGAGATCTTCAGTGGCTTACATGTATTCTTTATCATTTCAATTTAAATTTATAAATATTTGCAAAGCATTAGAAATAATAATGAGCTACATTTCATCCAAAGAAGGGTTCACAAGAGTAAAGGCTTTCTACTACCTGAAAGTTCTAGGGTTTTTTTTAAAAAAATGCATGAATGTCTTTCAGGTTTAACACTTTCCCATTTTAGAACTGTACTGTTCTCTCTGGGTAAAAATTAGATTTTACATTTCTCTCTGCTATATTTCAATTTATAACGTGGAGATCAATTCAGTGTTCAATACTTTTCTTTTCAATCATAATTTCTAATACGCCACCTGTTCCTCTTAAACAGTGAGATAAACATGGCTTTTGCTCTTTAAAAAACATTTTCAAAATTGCTGAAAAAAGTCACAATAGGAGCCGTTTCCTGGCTGGTCCTGCAGGCAGCAGGTGCCCCATGGTTTGCCCAGCACCTATTCTTACCTTGGAGCGAGCTCACCTGCTGTAAGGATTTCTCAGAAGAAACCCCTAAATGTAATTTAACCTTTTTTCTAGAGCTACTACTGTAGTGAGATCTATAATAATATACTGTCAAGAATGATTTCTTTTTGTTTAAGTAGTCTTGTCAGTAGTCCCACTTTCACTTTCCCCTATTTTTGTAGGGAAAAAACTTTGTTTCATGAATGAGGGTAACCTTCAAGGCTTTCTTTTCCTTTTTTAAATAAAATTATTATGTGGGTACTTTAGTACCACTTGAAAACCTTCCAGGTTTCATTAATAGTTAATATTGTATTTAATGTATTTATTTTATTAAATAAACTACCAGGTGGATTTTGGTTTCCTGGTTACCAACACCCAAGCAGGAATTTATTTCAATATTTTCACTTTTCAGAATATTTTTCCCAGCACTTGGGCGAGTATGAGAATGTCCTGGCTGCCCTTGAAGACCTGAATCTCTCCATCCTGAAGGCCATGGGAAAAACAAAGAAAGTAAGGGAATGCTGGTGTCTACTTTCTATAAAAAATATTTGAAAATATATTATTGAAAATCATACATGTTTTTTCATGTATCATGAAAATAGTGATTCCTTTTTGTGTATGTATAATTATTTACATTTTACAGTTTATTTTTCTTAATATTAAATGAGCTATTTTATTTGCTACAGAGTTATTTTATTTGCTCGTGGTATGACAGACACTACATACCAGAGACTAGACTTTGTGCTGCTGAGACAAAGATGCAAAAACCCGGCCAGGCTGCTCTTAGTCTAGTGGGGACATGAGTGTGTAAATAATGACACTACTGTGTGGCAGAAAGAAGCAGAAGATAGGACACCCAACTCAGAGTGAAGGATTTAAAGAGAAAGATAAACCATTTCATAGAAAAATATAAAGAGTTGCCTCGTTCTCTAATTTTGTAGTCAGAGCCAGACAGAACACAAATAGGCAGCACGGGCTGAGGCAGAGCCAGGAGCGCCACAGGCACCCATGGAAATGACAATAAAAAGGGGGCTCATGTGTAGGAAACCAGGGGATGTCAGGATATGAGATGGAAGCAGAGTGGAGAGGAGCCACATCTTTAGTGATGTTTGTTGTAAGCCAGGCCACATGTACCCCATACCTTAAATGTGAATAAGCCAGCGAGTACAATCTTTTAGAAAATATTGTGTAATAATTATTTTGGGATGTAGTGAGGATATAAGGGGAAAGTTCATTTTTTCCCAATACTGGAAAGAGAGAAAGAGGGTATGGGGGTGGTAAGAGAGAGAGAGAGAGAGAGAGAGAGAGAGATCTTGAAAATTAAATGAAAGTGAAAATAAATATGCAATAGAATGTTAGAGAATAATGTTGAGAAAGTCTCCCAATTTGTAATGCAAAACAGAAGATCAGAGCATCCACCTGGAACATCCTATGCCCAAATAACAAATTTCACACAGAGAGAACAAAAAAAAAAAAGAAAAAAAGAAATGGAGAGTCAGAATATATTTTTCTCTAGATTTCTTCAGAAGAATTTGGAAACTGCATTGTAACCTTGTCCCTTGGGACTTTCTTTCTGGAAGTAGTCATTTTAAAATCTTGTGTGTGTGTGTGTGTGTGTTTTGTATACCTCTTTTCATTTTTTGGGTGTCATCTTAAATAACACAGCCTCAGAAAAGTTTTCACTGATCACATATCTGGAGTCATCTCCACTGAAGTATCTCATTTGTTCCTTACTAATAATTATCAGCATAAATAAATATATAATTTTCTCTTTATTTTTTCTGTAGGGAACAAGAAGAGCCAGTGTGGTTTTTTCTGAGCCTAGCACAGGTCCTGACAATTAAAATGCATTCAAAATATTGGCTGATACATTAAATAAATGTATTATTTAAATGAACATTCTTTCATACACTTCATAAGCTAAATGCCTTTGCTGCTTAAAGACAATTAGCTCCTAACTTTATTTAAAATTCTTTCATACTTCTTTTAACAGGCAGAAAAGGCAAACATATAATCTTTCTTGATTTCTTATAAAAGTATAATAAAATATATTTTTATGCTTGTATTAATACAACGAAGTTTTATAGAGCTTAGATTGAGATCAACCTGCTATTTTAGTCTCCACAAGGTACAAAGTCTTTGTCTTGAAAATGACCCCTAAAAATGAATTTGATTCATTCATATGATCATGCTGCTTAATCAAAGAACACACACCATGGAATTTTTTAAAAATGAGAAAAAGGAAGAAAAGGACTGGTAGAAAATAAAATTAGAAACACTCCTTTAGTGTGACAACTTAAAAATGAATGATATGAAGGATTTTTGACATTTTTCCAGCCACTGGTGAACTGATGTCTTCTCCATACCGTCTGGCACAATGCAGCCCTCCAAGTGAGACAGCTCGCCTTTCTGTTCGAGAGTCTCAGTATATTTTTACTCTGATGAAAAGTTCTGTCTCAGTAGGAAAGGCTGACTATTCCAGGCTTTTATGAAAAATGAAATACAAGCCATTGTGGTCTATCTTGACTGGCAGTACATCTGTTTGCTGTGTCAGAGAATAGATAAAATGGGTTCTAACTGCCTAACCGAAACCCCAGGAGGTGACTCGGGACAGATACAGCGTGTCATCCTTATTTCCCTTCTCCTCCTTCTTAATCCCAGCCTTTCAACAGATCCTTGTGGGCCACACTGATTATTTTGCTTTCTTATTTTTCTGAAACAAAACATCAAATGTCAAATTGCAAATGGTCATTGGAACACACTGAAGGTAACTAAAATCAGAACACACATAGAAACTTATACACACACACACACACACACACAACTAGGTTTGTCAATCAGTTTTTCTTCTTTCTATAGAGTGGGTCACAAGCTAACTCATGTCATCAGTATGTGATATGATTGTAACTCAAAGCATATCTGGAAATTCAGTGCTAAAGCTGAGATTGTGTGTGTGTGTGTGTGTGTGTGTGTGTGTGTGTGATATTACAACAAGGACTTAGAAGCTGGCCCTGCAGATGCTTAAAGAGGAAGTAAACCTTGGACTCTCCTTTTCATTTTCTGTCTGTCTCCTTGATTGCCTTAGCTACGGACCAGACGGCTACTCAGCTCTGCACATTGGCAAGTTCATTCCTCAAGGAGCATGTATACAAACTGGTAACACAAGGATGATCAGCCCAAACTTAACATCACCTATCTCATTCTCCTTCAACACTAAGGATAACCTGTAATTTTCAAAATTGACAGAGATAGTCAATTGTCAACCTTTACATATACTGGTCCAGACCCCCCTAGAAGCTTCCAGTCTAAATTTGCAATCACCATGGACTCCTGGTAACACAAAGCTTTACAGAACAGATCCCCTCATGATGAGATTTTCCCCATGTAGAAGCACTTACGTCATGGTGGAACAGAGGCCACCTCCAGGAGCAGGAGCAATCATTCCACAGGAGCCAGTAGGTATAAGACTTCCAAGGAACCACCTCTCAGTGCTGGTCCCAGATAAAGATCAACCTGACCACACCCTGGCCAGGATTACCTACTCTTCCAGCCTCAGAGAAATAGAACAAAACAAAACAAAACAAAACAAACCCTTGTCTTTACCCCAGCCCTTCTCTTGTTCCTCTTTTCTGTAAAACCCTAACATTCTTGTCAACCCCTCAAAGGCAGAACTCCATCCTCTTTATCTATCCTTCCTGGGGTGACCATGCTGAGGAGAGCTCCCCCACCACTGTCCCTCTCCTTGACTGACACTTGGGGATAGGTGACCCTGCCTCAACTGCTGGGATTCCCAGAGTTAGGCCTTTCTCCCTAAAACTCCAGTAACACAATGTTGTATAAACACAAATGGCACTCCTTGTTTCTTGGTAAAGCTTCAAAGGACAGTATTTTAAACGAAAATGTAGAAAGTTGATCTTAATTATTTAGGATTCTCTGGTCACCTTACTAGTGTAGCCATGGAAAATTTCCAGGATATAATTGTGCGTGTACGTGTGCGTGTGCACATAGCTTTCTTCTAAAAATTATTTTTCCAACAAGCGCATCTTACAGCACAGCTTCAGTGGCACTGAGAAGACGAATGACCTGGAGCACAGCTTAGCTCTGCCACTCATGATCTTAGATCCATGTTGCTTCTCTCTCTGGCATCTCTAGACTACCTCATCTCAACTTCGTCAGCTCTCCTCTATACCTAGTTTCTTGTTGGGTTTTTTCTTCAAGCATTTAGGCCTCGTTGGGTTTCACATTCCTTTCATACTTGAAGGCTATAATCTTCTTTATGTCTTACAATAAAAAAAGAATTCCTAACATGCTTCCACATTTCTACATGGGGAAAAAAGTTATTAATTCCTATGTTCTCTGCAGGATTTGTCATGAAGAAAGACCCTTCTTTCAGACAGCATTATCAGAACTGAAATGATATCGTATTTGGTAGTGAGCAATAACCTTTTAGACTACATAAATAAGTATATACATTCTTTATTATCATCTCATTGTAATCTGTGAAGTGTGGATTAAAAGTAAAATGAGAAATTATATTTGGAGGGGCCGGGGAGATGGCTCAGTGGAATAAGCGCTTCCCTGGCAAGCGCAAAGGCCTGAGTTCAATCCCCGGTCCCGCAAAAAAAATAAAAAAAAAAAAAAAAAAAAAAAAAATTATATTTGGACTTCAGAATAGCCATAAGAAAATATTTTCCAAAAAGCTTGTCTTCTTCTTTGCTCCCTGAAATGATCTCTTTTATGCATGAGCATTTAAGGAAGAAGTAGGCACTAAGAGCATGGTCAATAGGACATAAGCATCTTTAGGCTCCGTCTTTGACCTGAAAGGAGAGAAGAAGCCTAGAAATCTGCTTTGCTATCTTGGCTAAACTCTTTGTCTAGCACCTGATGACCCCCAGTGGTTTCCAAGGTCATCTTCAGTTCTGAGGGACATGCTCTTGTCCGAGGAGAGCTGTGTGCTGCTGAAGGAAACTAAAGCAGCTGCTGCTTCAGAAAAAAGAGCATGAGGGGACAAGGAACCCAGCCCCTTGACTGGCAGTGAAGGGAAGAATCCAGAGGAGCTAGCTAGCCCCTCCAGCTCACACAAGCAAGACATTGGGGAAATCCAGAGGCAAGAAGAGGCCTGGCTAAGATGAGTGTCTAGGACGACAGAGACCAGAAGCTCATGCCAAGTCTGGGCAGGTGCAGGACCATGGCTGACACCTGCCCGGCAATCATGTCATTGATTTTTTTGTAATCATGGTCACTGCCCCATAGCATGCCTGGCTGCCCACTGACTTCCCTGAGCCAAGTTACCACACAAAGCCTAATGCCTCTTCTTTCCTGCCAGCTCAGGGTCTGGGTGGTTATGAAGAAAACAGTGATGAAAGGTATCAGTGAATTTCAGCTAGCACTTGTATAGGGCCTTGGTGCGCCTTTGTTCCCTGAAATGACCTCTCTTTTATGTGTGAGCATTTAGGGAGGAAGCATATACTAGGAACATGGGGAAGAGAAGAGAAGCACAGTGTGCTTCAGAATACATTATTTTATTTGCTCTTTATAACATCTTAGTGAGGAATGTGAGACAAATGGTAATACTCCCATTTCAAAAATAGAGACACAGTCATCAAATGGTTAGTTGATTTATTGACATCATAAGAGAGATACCTTAAAAGTAACTCTCATTTTAAATGCTTAATTTAAAAATCTGTGGTTTTGCATTGAGCATGGTATAAATATAACACTCTAAGTTACAGTCGTGACACACACACAAACTTCTGGTGTGTGTGTGTGTGTGTGTGTGTGTGTGACAGAGAGAGAGAGAGAAAGAGAGAGAGGAAGAGAGAGAGAGAGAGTGAGACAGACACAGAGACAGAGACAAGATTGAACCCACAGTTTCATACATACTAGGTAAGCAAATCAACCATCCTACCACTGAAATTGCACCCCCAGCCTCACCATTGGGTTTTAAGACAAAAGTTCATCTGTGGATCAGATACAATTCCAGATACAATTCTAGTACAATTCCAGCCTTTGTACTAGAATTATTTTCAGATTTTGTTTTTGACAAATCAAGAAGCAGGTATCCAGAGCTCAGGGTACTGTGTGAGGACCACGTGAAAGGAATTAGAAGCAGGAGCAGACGGTAATTACGTTCTGCCCTCATTGTTGAACATGAAACCAAAAGATGAAAATGCATCAGCAAAGTGGTAGACAGGGAAGTTCATAGAGTATTCCATCCATAGCTTGTCTTCTGAGATGGAATTCTAGTTGGAAAATAAGAGATGCTAACAGCCATTTTAAGAAAGAAATTTCTTTCTATTTACTAGAAGAGTGAAATGTATTTCTCCAGGGCCAGCCCAAATATCTCAGCAGATTAAAGTGCCTATAAGCAGTTGTAGGGCCGGGGGTTCTATCCCAGGCCTACAGTGCTGGCCCTACCCTCAGGGGCGAGCTGAGACAACTATTGAAACTGGTCATGGTGGTGCACACCTGTAATCTCAGCTCTTGGAAGGCTATAAACAGGTGGATCACTATGCGTCTGATCTAGTAGTGAGATCCTGAAAACCCTGCAGACCCTTCTCTAAAATAGAGGGAAAAAATGTATTTCTCCAAAGCCAATATATTAGAGCAATAAACAAAATATTTGTGGCCTTCTCAGTTCTGCATAAGACATCAAAACACCCAAATAAGATTCTGTTTGATTGCTTTTACTCCAATAGCAAATTATTCTAGAACTGCTTTTTGAATAAACTACCTCTTGTCCGTTCATTTAAAATACCATAATTAACATTTGTTGAATATTTATTAGAGATACTCATTTTGTATCCAAGTTCATTGTCTTTTCCCACTAACAAAACAGTGCCTTCTTATACCATTGGCATATTATTAAAATTCTTGAATACTTAGGCACACTTAAAAATATAAAGTAAGTCTTTCTTTACCTTTGTTCTTTCCCAAATACTTTTTTCCTTCTGTTTTTCCACTTTTGCTTAAGTGTTTAATTTTTTTTCCTTGTCCTACAGAAAAATTCATTAAAATTTTTATTGGGTTTTCATTAAATTTTTCAATTTTGAGACAATTATAATCTTAGCACTATTCCCCCGATCTACCCTTCTCTCACAGGTATATCCATATTTCTCCATTATTCAGCATTCCTTTTATGCCTCATTTAAATTTTTTATAATACTTTATAGAGGTTCAAAACATTTCTTGTTAAATTGGTCCATAGATGCTTTATATTTTGGTTGCTTTTATCAATGATGGCTTTCTCTACCTTTATAACTTAATATTGGTAGGATATTGAAAGCAGACTGATTTTTGGACATGTATTTGTTCCAGTTTCATCTACGCTAATGCCATTTGTCTCCCTTTGCTTATACTCCATCTTTTAGCCCTGAGATTTTTAAGAGCCAACCACTTCATCTGACTTGCCGAGAAACTCCCCACTCTGTGTCATCTTTATCCTTCTGACTCATCTCCCCTAGTTTTCTGATCTGAACTCTGAAACTATGTGATATGTCTACTGTGTTCTATAAGGTCTCAACTTCTACTTCAGTGCCACAGAAATTGTGACTCTGTTTTATCACTTTTTCATAAGTTTTAAAATGACTTCCTTATCCTACAGAAAATTTCATTAAATTCTCATTTCTGTATCATAAAAGTACAATAAAGTATATTCTGGAGAAATGAGTTCACTTACATGATGCCAAATATAGCTTTTAAGCTGCAAACTATCACAAATGTAAACTTATAAGAGATGACTAGATTTTTCTATCCTGTTATCCCATGAGAAAAGATGCAGAAACCGTGTAACAGTGATCAAACAACATATGGAATTATTTTTCAATGTATTGTTAAAGAAAATAAATAGACTTGACGTTCCAAAAGGGAAAGATCAGAGGTTTTTTTTCTTTGTTTTTATGTTTCTTTGTTTTGGTACCGGGGATTGAACTTGGGAGCTTCCACTTGCCAAGCAGGTGTTTATGACACTGAGCTATCTTCCCAGCCTGAAAGATCAGTGTTAACTGAGTATTCAGATTAAGCTTCACAGAGGGACTAAAACTCAAATGAGTCTCAAAAATAAATGGAATACAATAAAGAAAAGATGCAGGCTGGGTAGATAGCTCAGTAGTCTAAGTGCCTGCCTGGCAAGTGCAAGGACCAAGGTTTGACTCCCTGCACCACATGCTCTACTTGCCCCGGAACTTGGCATACCTTGCTGGCCACCAAAACTGGGTGTGGTGATATAAACCTATAATTCCAGCACTGGGAAGGCTGAGACAGGAGGCTCTCTATGAGTCTGAGCTGTGTAGCAAGGCACTATACCAAATAAACAAGGAATTTTTTTAAAGAAGACGAAGACGAGGAGAAGGATGAAGATGAAGACGAAGACGAAGAAGACGAAGA
>NDGM011177558.1:0-19932 GCA_002564305.1 Octomys mimax | reverse complement strand
AGGAAGAAGAAGAGGAGGGGAGGAGGAAGAGGAGGAAAAAGAGGCAGAAGAGGAAGAGGAAGAAGAAGAGCAGAGGAAGAAGAGGAAGGACAGGAAGAAGGAGGAAGAGGTACTTTAGGGAGCTGTTGGTTCTCCTGGGGCTGTTGGTTCTCCTGGAGGAGATTGTGCTGGTTTTCTTGACGTGAACTCAACTATTCTCATTGTCAAAGGAGCTCAGGACATTGTTGTCACTGTGAACGACTATGGTTCACTTTGGTGAGGGGGCTCTGGTCCTTCTTTTGAGCATCAGTTCCTGGCTTCAGAGGGGAAGGCAGTGCACTGTTTGAGGTCCTGGAGAAGCTTGCTGCACTGGCAATCTTGATATAGACTCACTGTTCTCATCCTCAGAGGAGCTCAGGACCTCACTGTCACTGAGAATGACTGCAGTAATTTTCCGGGAAGCTCTAGCTTACACTTTGAGCATCTTTTCCTGGCTCCAGTGCAGATCCCTCAATCTGGCTAGCACAGATCCTTCATCCTACTGGCACAGACTTTCTAGCTTATACCTCTATGCCATTACATGGATTTAATATGTGTAAATTACTATCATTCTTATCCATTAATTTTGACTGAACTATAACCTTGGGTTTCCCCAGCACAGATCCTTGAAACAGGCTTGCATGAGACATTATCTTGGGCTCTAGGCCTCCAGTTGAACTTGTGGCTGCACTCTTATGGGCTTTAGGTCTTCAGTTGGACTCATGCAGGACACTGCCATGGAATCCAGGCCTCAACTGGATTTTTTTTTTTGTGTGTGTGTGTGTGGACAAATTTCTTATATTGTTTTGTACTAAACTCTTTGAGTCACTACTATAAAATAATCCTATAAATTATGTGCCATATATTAAATTGTTTTCCTTGTAAGCCTTGACTACAATAAGATCCATTCTTGGGATTAGTAGTGTACCTTCTGGGTGCATCTGGGTGGGTGCACAGTCTTGAGGCCTCTGTCTGGTCTCTTGTCCCTTCCTCGCTGGGATTGTTTTCCAGCTCTCCTTCCTGGCTACCACAACCTAAGCAGTTATGCTCCACCTTGCCTTGACGCCGTAACAGCTCTGGTTCAGAACCTACCATGGACTGGAAGTGGGAGCAAATTAAGTGTCTCCTCCATTAAGTTACTGGTGTTAGGTATTTTGTCACAGCAACAAGAAAGTTGACTCATGCAAGTTTGCTTTTCTTGGGCACTATCATCTTGGGCTTTGCGTTTGAGAACATGTAGATAGCACAAGCACATTCAGTTCTCCCTTGAGAGGCTGGATGATTCTCTTGACAGTCAACAATATGTCATGGGAAGTAGGAGGAAGTTATGGGAGGGAAAGAGTGGTCATTTTTAGCCAGCAGGATCAAGAAAGAATTCATTAAGATATGATGCATAAATTTTCAATATGGAGGCAGGGTCTTCCTAGAAGCAAGAGACAGGAGATTTCAGGAAACAGCCATAATATGGGATTCAAATTAAAGAATGGTATAAAGAAAGGGGGAATTTTCAGCACAGTCAGACATTTCAGGATGAGAAAATATTTCCTGAAGAAAATTCCGGGGCTGGAGAGATGGCTCAGTAGAATAAGTGCTTGCCTGGCAGGTGCAAGAGCCTGAGTTCAATCCCTAGTTCCGCAAAAAAAAAAAAAAAAGAAAAAAAGAAAAAATTCTATAGATTTATAATATAAACAGCAACCAGTAACCTTTGCCTGAGTAGACAAGTTCAATGGAGCATGGGACGCAGGTCATGTGGTAACCCCATGGCTGAAGATATGGAAATGAAATATAGAATCATTTTCTCTGGTTGGGGGTTAAAAGGAAGGAGAGACCTAGGCAATAGCTAAGGAAAAGCTGGCTGTTTAGCTGTTTTCTTGAAAACATGTTGAGCATGTTTATGGCTCTGGGAAGAAGCCAGGGGAAAGAAGAGAGGAGAAGGTGGGAGACACCTACTCAGTAGTGCGGCCACTGGCAAGAAAGTAGTAGGTGGGCAAGCTGGACCTAGACGTGGTCTGCTAAGCAGCAACTGTGGAGAAGGACATTCCAGACTTGCAAGGGCGGAGAGTGCTTGTAGTTATGGACCTTGGATCCTACAGTGGATGGGAAAGCTAGCTATGAAGAGAACATTATGGTCTCTTACCTTGTAAATGTGGATGGCGGTCCACATGTGGAAGCCTGTTAAGGGTCAGCTGTGCTGGAATCAAATTTTAAAATAGGAGTTGTCTCTTTCATGCCTATTGCAGTCTTTTAGAACTGGTTTGAGCAAAACAAGAAATAATCCACTTCCAAGTTGGATGAAGTCCCTGAGTTTTTCCTACCTGTTTGAGTAATGAAAACACAGCTGTCTTAACCCAAGGCATAAATAATGTTATTTCTATCAAGCTTCTTTGAGGGATGCTTGGTAGTTCATTGAGAGACTGCTAGGAACATTCTAACCATATAAAAGACTGCCGAGTTGTACTAGGCTTCTGGTCCCAGGTCCCTCTGGTTTCATCCACATGCATAAGTGGATGAAGCTTCACCAGCCTCCCACTGGCTGTAAGGCCACCAGCTGCCCCACCAACATGCAAGCAACCATTATGCCCCATGGATTCTCATGACTCTAAAACTCCACCCTGCCTACAGGATGTGGTGTCCTCGGTGCCCCCTCCTGCACTGTCTGCCAGCCACGGGCACTGATGCAAGCTCTCTCCTGTGGTTTGGATGTGGTTTGAATGTGTGCCTCACACTGCTCCTCAGTATGGTGATCTGAGAGGCAGTGGAACTTGGAAGAGATAGGGCCTAAGGGAAGGTTTGTGGGCCACCAGGAGTTCTGCCCTCAGAAGGAATTGATGCAGTTGTCACGGGGATCCTGGTTCTCATGACAGCTGTTGTAATTTTTATTTTATTTTTTGATACAGGGTCTTTTTACACAGTTCAGATTCATAGTGATACTCCTGTCTCACCCTTTCTAGTGCTGGGATTACAGCACCAGATTACCATGGGATTACCATGCCTGGTTCTGGGTTGGCACAGCATGTAGTACTGGGGATCAAACTTGGGACCTTTCACTTGCCAGGCAGGCACTTATGCCACTGAATTATCTCCCCAGCCCATGACAGTTGTTCTAAAAGAATGATCTTAGCTCCTCCCCATTCTCCAGCTACCTATCTTTTAAAAAATTGTTTCAATTAGTGCATTTGCAATAGATAATAAATATATTCATCATGGTAGCTGTACATAAACACGTGACATCTTGTTCCTTTTTCCTTGACCTATCCGTTTCACCCTTTCCCCAAATTCCTTTCCTGTTTCCATGAAGTCTCTCTTCCTGCTTCCTATCATGTCTCTTTTGTTTGACTCTTTAAATCACTTATACTTGAGTTTCTCTTATAAGAGAAACTTGTAGTTAACCTGCCCTGTCCAGCTTCTGGTCTCCCTGTGTGTTGTCTCCTCCTTTCATGGCATCTGTGTGATGCCACCAGCATAGAGCAGCTCAGCTGGGGGCCTCACAGGAACCTGAATAATGCTGTTTGGATTTCCAGCTTCTAAGGTTGTGAGTGAAATAAACCCTTTTCCCTTATAAGTTACACAGCCTTGGATACTTTGTTATAGGAATGGAAAGCAAACTAAAATGGTTCCTCAGAGAGACCTTTCCCAAACCCTTCTCTCTTCCGCTGTTCAGATGAGTTCAGCGCCGGACCTCCATTTGTTCCTCTGTATTTCTCTCTTTCCTTACCTCTGCTATGTACAAGAGAAGGATCTTGTACATAAGCAATTTTTCACTCTGGACAAGTTCACATTTAAAAAGATTCTTGTAGTATGCTTGCCCCTCAGCTCACTCCACAAGATGATTTTGATCTCATCTTACACTTACTCTAATCCTGGCTCAATGCATAAGGTAGCTTGGATCTGCCTATAGGGCCTCTCTGGTTGGCCACTCCCTGCCTCCTTAATGGAAATCTTGAAAGCTAATTATTTCCCTGTGTATCTTTTTCCTGTCTAAGAATTTTAGTTTGATCATTCACAATGTCTGGCTGTCCTTGATAAAAATCAATGGGGAGAGAATCTTTTGTAAGCCCTTTGCATTACTTTGTTCTGCTACCATAACAAATAACATAGACTGGGTAGCTTGAGCAAGAACTTATTTTCTCACAGTTCTGGAGGACAGGAAGTCCAAAATCAAGATGCTGGGAGTACTGTTTTCTCCTGACCCCTCTTTTGCTTTTTCCTGTGCTCTTATGTGGTCATCCTTCTGTGCATGTCTATGTCCTAACCACCTCTCTTTATAAGGACAGTTACATTGGATTAGGGCTCATATGACCCCATTCTGCCTTATTGTCTCCTTAAAGAGCCTCTATCTAAAGGTAGTCATCTTCTAAGGGACTTCAGGTTAGAACTTTGACACACTAATTTGGGGAGAGACATAATGTAGCTGTAACTCTGACTTTGGGGGAGTTAAAAGAAGGCAGGGCATTAAATGAAATCTTGAAGGCTACTGTGCAGAGGGATTCCCCATGATCAAGTCATTGGCAGAGCTTGGTGTAATAGGCCATGGTCCTCCACTGTGTCTGATAGTAGCGTTCCTATGGGGAGAACTGAAGGTATATAGCTCTGTGTGCTGAGAAGGCGGTGGGAAAATCTCTCATCAACTCATGCATTTTTATTAAAGAAAGGCCTTCCAAACATTTATCCATCTAAGCAAACAGGTGAAGTCCAAGGGACAGGAACTGGCAAGTGGATATCACAACTCCAAAAGTCAGAGATGCACAGTGTTTGGAAAGACACAGAATGAGGAAACTACTTTATGACCTTAGTATATATAGCATTGGCACTGTGGGATATGAATATTTGGAGAAAGTAAGGACTCAAAAATTAAAGTTGTACTTGACAACATTCTTATTCAAGGGTTTATAAATGCCAGGCACACCTATTACTTTATTGACCTTTATTTATTGTTCTATTTTAGTTAGAAGTTGCATAAGGATAAAAATTGTAAATTATTTTTGAATATATTCACTTGAGGTCTTGTTATCTAACCTCTAAAGTCTATTTTCTCCATGAAGAATTTAGTTCTGAATTGCCACATGTTGGGAATGGGCTTTATGGTGTATTGGGTTGGGAAAGTCACAGGCTTGAGATACATGGTCTTAAGCTGGAGATAGATGGTCTCCTTGCTGGTTTATGACTCACCCCATAAGATACACATTCTTCATCTTCACTTCAGGATCAATGTGAAAACATCTTTCAAGTACATTTATACTTGCAGGGCTACACTACAATGTTTCCACTAGCAGTGGCAGGACATTAGTAATGGTAGGCACTCATCATGACCCTGTTATACCAACCCAGCATTCACTCATTTATCCAACATATAGTCATTGTGCAATAGCCAGACACTATGCCCCCGTCACAAATTCAATAGACAAGAGCTCTGCTTCCTGGGGAGTGATAGGGTGTGAAATGCAGGTTGATAAAGTAGAAGGAACAGAAGGGAAATAGGGGAAGTGCGGTATGGGATGAGATGGTGAGGCTTGCAGAGGCCAGAGGACACCAGGGAAGTTCCTGTGAGCATTAACCGAGAAGCGAGAGATTCAGTCTCAGTTGTGTAAAAGATCATGTGGGCTGCTCAAATGATTGTGTGATGCTAGTGTTGAACAGAGAGGAGGCTGGGTGGCTGCAGTGGTCCAGATGAGAGGTGAGAAGTCTGAGAATAGTATGGTTGCGATGGTGGGCTTGAGACGTGGAGACCAATAGAGAAAGGAATCTGCCACCAAAATAATACTCTCACCCTCAGGGAGGAAAGGTGACGTGGAAAACTAAGCATTGATTCCACCAAAGAAATAACTTTATATTAGATGTGAAAAATCTAAATCATCCTACCATGTTCTCCTGAGCCCAAGAGTTAGTTCATTGTCAAAATGGCTCCAAAGGGAAAATGAATACATTGTCCCAAGAAGGTGCCAAAAAAGCTCTAGAAAAGAAGCCATAAGTTGAATAAATTAAACCTATTTCTGCATGAAAACAGAGAATGGGTAGAAAACTTGAAGTTGCCTCAGATATTTGGTCCAATGCAGTACTGCAGCTGCATGCTAGCCAAGTGATTTCTTCTCCTGCCACTTCGTCCAATATGGCAGATACAAGCTCTAGGTGACTACTTAAAATTTAAACCTCAAAGTATTAAGTCAAATTCAAAACAGAGGTGCATTTCAAGCACTTGTCTTCCATGTGTGACTGGCGATGATCTAGGATAGCTGTAGAGCATTTGTACCATCGAAGAAAGTTCTACCGCACACTGTTGCTATAGAAAATTCTCATTCCCTTGGATCAAATACTTGCAGGAATATTGTAGATATCAGCTGCTATTCCCAGCCACCTTGCCAGTTTTCTGTTGCGGACCATCCTGTTTAATTATTTGGCATTTCTTTAGATGTGATTATTTATTTTGGGGCACCATGTATGTTCTCTGCCTGCTGCCCATAGACAACTGCTAGTTCTCTTCTTAGCCTCAGCTGGGATATGAAGTTCTTATCTCTCCAGCTGGCCCCCCTGCCATGCACCAGCCCCACACACCAGCTCTTGGCTTGCTCAGCCCAGAGGCTGGATATTGCAGAGGAAACTACGACTGGACTCAGAGCCTGGATAAGAGGAGAGTGTATGCTCAGTATTCAGGTTGCAGGGAACACTGGGGTTTCTTGAGTGAGAGCACTGATGCACTCTTTCAAGGCAGTGGCCCAGAGGGCAAGAAGGGTTGGGGGGAAATGACATTCCCTGGGAGAACACAGGGCCTTAAATGAGAAACAATAAATAAAAGAAAAGTTGCAAGAATTCCATGCTTTCCTTGTGTTTCAGAGTGCAAGTTTCATGTATATTTCAAGACCTGGCATGATCAAGCCTGTAGCTGACTTGCACATGCCTGTAAGACCAGAACACAGCTGGTAGGCTAATTTTAGGTCCCTAAGCCTTGGCATTATTCTAACCATTCAGTGCCATCTGACCTTGGGGAGTTCACACTTAGAATAGGACTAAACTGACCTCACTGATAGCCCAGGGTGGGAACAGCAGGGGACGTCTTTCTGAGCCTGAGTTTTCTGAAAGAGTACAAAAGGCTGCACCTGCTCAGGTGTGACACCTTGTTACCCACAGAAGGAGCAGTCCTTTCCTAGACGGTCACACTGGGCCTCAACTTATCTTGGGCATTTCTAAATAAATAAATAAAGCAAAGTGAAATGGACTCATAACAAAAAAGATCATAATACAGGCTTGTCTGTGAGGCTGAGTGTGAGTATTCAGGAAGAAAATGTCTGTTCAAACAGTGTTCCATGGAATATTATTTTCCAGTTTGCCTGGAATAATCATAGAAATGGGGCTACAAGGGGCCGGTGAAATAGCTCCGCACAGGGGCCAGGGGTTTGATCCCTGGTCCTGCCGTGCCGGCTCCACCCTTGGGGTGTGCTGATATGGCAGTTGAGACTGGGTGTGGTGGCACGCACCTGTAATCCCAGCTTTTGGGAGACTGTAAACAGGTGGATCACTACAAGCCCGATCTAGTAGTGAGACCCTGAACACCCTGTAGACCTTACTAAAATAGAAAAAAAAAAAAAAAAAAAAAAAGAAAGAAAGAAAGAAAGGAATGGGCCTACTGGTTTGGCTCTTGGAAGCCTATCGAACCATGCTATTTGGGTTTGAATCTTGTTCTCATTGCCTTATATGAGTTCGAATGAGTTACTTGACTTTTCTGTGACCCAGTTTCCCCATCTGCAAAGTTGTGCTAATGACAGAACATTATTACTTGGAGGGAGGAATAAGCAATACATGTAGTTAGGACAGTGCCTAGCACAAAGCAAGCATTTCATAATTGCTAACTATTATAATTAGCTGGATATTTTGGGTTGAGACACTCAGCATTGGTAGAACAGGAAACAGAAAAGATGAGCAGGGAATTGTGTGAGTTTTAGGGCTTGTGTTGGTTTGGAGCCCAGCTCTGGGAGCTTAAGCAAGTTTGTTAAACTCTGTGTTCTCAGAATTTCCAATGATAAAGTCAAGGTAATAATAGAGAAATAATAATATATCTTCTCCAGATGATAGTTATGAAGATTAAAGGTGTTAATATGCTATATAATAAACACCCAGCAGAACGCTTGGTATTACAGAGTAAGAACTTGATAATAGTGAACTCATTAGTCATGGTAGCAGTAGTTACAGTAGTATGGATTCTCACGGTTCAAAGACAAAGAGTACAATAACGCTCACTGAAGGCTGAAACAAGACTCAGCTTTGCTTACTCTTACTTTGAAGAATCAGCTAAAACTGTGGAATCTTACAGGTCCCAATTCCATTAATCAGTAAATACTTGTAGACCATATAGTGTGTGTCTAGAAATGGTCACTGTCATGAACACACAGTGACACTGTGCTGGAGGTTCAGACATGGCTGTCAACACAAAGGTCTCTCTGGTCCTGTCTGGTCATCAAGCTAAAGCATTGGCAGTGCTGTGCATTCAGGGATAGCATCTCTAAAACTTTGCCAGTTTCCCACATTGAAACCAAGGGAGGTCCCTGTCTTAGAACTCTGAGGACATCCCTAGTGTGATTTCAAGTGGTCAATGCTCAGGCAAAGGGAGAGAATTGGGTTGATTCTTGAGTGTCCCTCTCCAGTCCCCAAAACTTTCCCCGTCACAGAAGTCAATGCAAATGGTAGAACAAGTCCCCCTTTTGGGGTTTTCAAGGATCACTTCAACCCTACTGTGGAAATTATATTTGAAGAAGCAAATGAAATTAAAGAGTTTATTATAGGCATGGGGTCTAGAGACAGAGAGGTAGAGACAGAGACAGAGAGAGAGAGACCAGTGGGTAGAGGACAGGTGTCTTTGCTGGAGGCCAGGTGGAGTGCACAAGCAAAATGCAGGAGGGGAGTTTACCATTGGGTTTGAACATCGCTATGTCCCAGTCAGGTCAGGGCTAGAGAGAACTTGTGCCAGGGACCAGCCTTCTCACATTGGTGTGCTGGTCGCATAGGTGCTCAGAGCCTGTCTTAATGATCAAGAAAATAAATCATTTGAAAAACCAACAGCACAGTGCTTCCCCTGCTGGCCTCTTGTACAGCAGGCATAACAGGAGGGAGACACGGATGACAGCAGGGGAAGTGGCTAAGGACAGTGGTGCCCTCACCCTCCTGCTCTCTCCTGACTCAGGCCCTTTGGTACCTGGGCATTGTACCCCCTGGCAATCTCATCAGTGACAAGTGTTAAGTACAGCAGACATAAGACAGGAGGCCTCCAAAGGCCTTGTCCTTCAGAGCGCATACACGGCCCCCTCTCTCTGGAGCTTGGCTTAGGCTGGGGAACCAGTTTATAAGTCCTGATGCCATCTTCGAGTAGGGCTACAACACCACTTCTGAAAAAAGGGGAGGTCTGAAGACAGGAGCTTTTGCACCTGTTCTCTGTGGCGTCCTTGCGTGCTTCTGGTTGCTCTGGCCCAGGTGCACACCTGGCTTCCCTTTGGCACCTGCCCTCCTTCCCTTGGGAACAGTGCTCCTTGGGCAGCCTTTGCACATTGGCTCTGACTTTAGACACAAAAGAGGAGGGCAAAAGTGCAGATACCTTTGGAGGCTCTGGGGGAGCAAACAGCTTCTCCCCCACGAGGCCAGGGAACTGTCTGGAGCAAGCAATTCATTCCTGTTCCTCAGAGGCAAGGACAGACATGAGTTCATAGGAAGCAGCTTGTACATCCAGGGCTTCACCAGGCTGGAGACCTGTGGATTCCCATCTTCTGCAGGAGCTGGGGAAAATGAAGGAAAGGACTGAGAGGTTCATTTCCTGACCCAGAGTGGAAGAGGAAGGCCTTCTTAGAAACAGCATTCTTCTCGCTCTCTTCTACCTTGGGTTACTTTCTATTGAAGCCAATTAGACAGAAAATGAGCCCGCAAAACCCACAGCAGAACTTGCCTGAGGTTCTTTCTTTATTTATTTGGCATTTTTTTCTCATCACCCCTCCCCACCCTAGCACCTTGTTCTGGAAACCTGTCTGGTTCAGCATTTCACCGTCTTGGTTAAGTATCTTGTAAGGAAATCATTTATAATAAAGCTAGTATGCTTGGGTTTATCATTTCTAAGTGCGGGTCAGGATTTAGTTCGCTGTGTTAAACTCTCCATGCTGCATGTGATTTGTCAAGCTTTGTCAGGAACAAAAAGTTCCGGGATGTGCAAAGCAGGACTGCTTGGTTTCCATGGAGATACTGCTAGTTAGGCTATGGAAATCCTGAAAAGGCCAGAGGATGAGTGACAATACAAGGATTTAGCGGCTGATCTGAAGAGCCAGACTGAATTAATGAGATTTTTCACAGAGCGTTATTAGCAGGGCTAGCGCCGTATGGTTCTTAGGCCCTCGTTTTCTCAGCTGCAGTCTTGAAAAACAGAAATGGAAAGATTTAATTGCTGTTTTTTTTTTTTTAAACCCTTTAAGGTTGCTTTAACCTATAACATTTTAAAGTTGTAATAAAAAACAGGGTTCTTTATTTTTCATCGCTCAGTCACTGTTATTATTGTTTTTGGTGGCGGTTGCCCTTCATCTGCATGGAGATGGGAAATTCAATAGTACTTATTATATTGAGCAGTTAATTCCCCCATACTGTGAGCACATTACTGTTCCAAGTAGGTTAGCTGGTATTCCATTTAGAGCGGAGGGAGAGATACCATGCCACTGGCTTTATATCTCCTAGGGCTATATTAATTATTTATTATAGGCTGCTGATGTAAACTGTTAACTCTGGCAGGTCATAGTTTGTACATAGATTGACCAAGGATTCTGGAGTTTGGGTGTAGGTGGCTGGGGATTGAAATTCAGTGTGGTTTGCGAGCTCTGTTCCTCCAGCCACTGCTGCTGCTGGTGACACCCAAAGAAATGGAGCTTAGCAAGTTCTCTACTCTACCTGCGCCAGGCAGCGAGCACTTGCAGAGTTTGGGGGTCTTGCTGTCCGCCTGTCTTTTGTCTCCCCTTTCCTTCCATTGCAAGGATGGATGCCAGAAATCAGAACTCCTAATCCCAAGTCCCCCTTGCTTCAGCCACCAGGAACTCACCAGTCTTCAAGCGTAGAAATTACGGGTGTGATTATCCAAGCTCCCTTTGCATTTCCGGCATATCCCTTGCGCGAAATCTCTGTAAAGTGTGACAGCACAGTGCAGGGGCAGCTGTTCTCTCTTGCCAGTTTGTAGAAGGCCACATGCCCATATATTTCTGGAAGATGCAAAACCGTAACGTTACTGCTTGGTAATCCACAAGAAAAGCACAAGCAGCCTGCGTTCTCTGGATTCCTGTGCAGGAGACCAATCCACTTAATCTCACTGTGAGCATCCCCAGGCAGGAATTTCACAGCCTCTTTTGATTTAGTGGTTCGTAAAGTCCCTGATTAAGTGTTGCTGCCCTCCTGTTTTCATCTCTCTAGCCCCTAAATGATTTTGTGGGAGAAGAAACCAGAGAAGTCGAAATAGGGGTCAGCATGCCCTCATCTTTCCTTGTGATTTCTTCATTGTTATTATTTTTAAATCTGATGCTCTTTCCCCCCTTGACCCTCCACTCACGTGACAATATTTTCTCTTTCTAAATTATCAAATATGCCCTTTTGTTGTGCCAACCCACCAACTGATTTGGTCCCTAATTTGTGTGTGTGTGTGTGTGTGTGTGTGTGTGTGTGTGAGATTTATCGCCTACCAATTCCGCACAGCATCTAAGAATCGATTGCTCTGTGTCTTTAGAAGGGTGTGGACCGACAAAGGGGAAGTTGGTCCAAGTTGGCACTGAGGCCCGTTCTGCTGTCTGCGCATCACTTAACCTCGCTGATCTTGATTTCCTGTCACGAAAATGAAGACGAAATGACTTAGCATATAGAAAGGACCTACGCCTCTGCACACCGTGGTGCTCCCAAATGATGACAATACATACTTTACTGTTAGAGTGCATATTTTATATAGCCATGGTTTGTTTTGGAGCATTTTATTAAGCCCTTTGATGTGTGCGTTTGTGGCATCGCTGCTTAGATTAAGCTTCCGGAGGTTAAGAGCCGAGGTTTTCCATTTATTTTGTAATTGCCCATTGTATTGAGTTTATGCTACGGTCTGCCTGGTTCTCTGCCTCTTGCAAATGCTATTGTCACAATAACTGTGCCCAAATTCACTTCAGTTCTACAAATAAAGCCCACACTCTTTCATCAGAGCTACTGTGGCAGATATAATTGTACTCTGATATTCAGGAGTAGTACTATAGCAGTTCTTTATTTTTAAAATCAAATTACCCGAGGCTCTGAGTGCCTACCATCTGCTTGGAGGGAGGACCAGTGACAGTCCCCACTGACCTGCTGGGCTCTGAGGTGGATGGGAAGGATGCCTGCTCCGTGCTTTGGTGACTGTCTGATCTTCACAGCTAGCCATTCTGTGCCTCAGTTTCCTCACTAGTAAAATGAGGATATTATACTGTCTATAGCACTTATTGAAGATCAAATGAATCTGTACATATAAGTGCTGAAAACAATGCCTGCCTCATACCAAGTACTCATAATGAGATGGTTTGTTCATAACTTATATGTGTGGATTTACAAGATTGGTTTATAATAGCCACCTGCAAAGTCAGGTGTGGAAAGGCTGTGTCCTGGAGATCCGAAGGAGCTGTCAAAAGTCCAGGGCGCGGAGCTCACTCTGAGTCCTGCGTGGCTGTGGGCCCGTAGCAGGAAGCCAAGCCCTGTGCTCCTACCAGAAGCCAGGACTTCCTCCTCTGTTTTTCCACCCAGGATACAAGCCTGTTGTTTGGTGCGACCCCCACACATTGTGGGTCTTCCCCCTTTAGTAAATCCATCCCGGATCACAGTCAGAATTATGTTAAGTGAATCCGACGGGCATTTCTTGCTCAGTTAACTGAGCTAACTATCACACTGCTTCTGCCCAAAACTTGAGGCACCCTCCTGCGGGGTGCCTGGGTGTGCTCTGGACCTGCAATAGAGTGGGTATCTAAGCCAGAAGCAGTACTGGTGAGCCCTCACCTGGAGCTGCAGGCAGCAGCATCATCCTGTAAAGCGCACCGGCCATCTCTACCAGGGGAGTAGCCCTGCCAGTGGTGGAATAGGGACCGTGCCCTTTCTGCTTGTCTGGTTTCCTGGTGTCATGGAATTCTCCCTTCTCCGTCCCCCCCTTTCTCCCTGGGCCCATGGCCTGCTGGGCGGCTCTGTACTTTTAGGCAAATGGTCTGTTACTTCTCACCGAAACAAAAGATGCTTCTCGCTGCAGACTGGAAGATTCCCCACATCTCACTGCTCTTGTAAACGTGGGTGTGGTTAGGACTGCCCTGGATAAAGGTGGGTGTGGCTAGGGCAGCGCCGGGCAAGCCACCATTTGCTCTTTTGTGAGTGTTAAGCCCACGCAGGGGACAGGTCACAGATGATTTCTCCTTCCAAATTCGTGTAGACTGAATGTGAGTTCTGAACAATGTGGGTTTGGTAGTTCCTCTCTTCCGTGTTCTGGATTAGCAGTATTTAAGGTGTGGTCTGAAGGGATGGGTGATATCTTTTGCCCAGGTTAAGGCATTGGGCACTTTGGACAAAAGTCCAAAGCAGAATATAAAAGAGTTGAGTGGTCAGAACTGAATATCCATAACAAGCCAGTCTACTAGGTCTAAACAAGAAAACAATGGATTCATGGGCCTTGGGGAGCCAGTGTATGAGAGGATTTCAAGAGGAAAGAGGGAAGGAAGGAATGGAGGAGGATGAAGGGAGAAAAGAAGGAAAGAAAACATATAGTAGTCTCCCCGTATCTGTGGTTTTACTTTTGTGCTTTTAGTTACAGTTTGCCAGTCATGCTCTGAAACATTAAATGGAAAATTCCAAGAAGAGCAATACCCAACTCTTGAAAACTTTTGTTACAGTATTTTGTTATGCTTGTTTTATCAGTAGTTTTTAATCTCTTATGGTATCTAAATTATTAATTGAAGTTAATCACAGGTTGTATACGCAGCAAAAAACTGAGTTCAAATAAGAAATGGATGGATTCGTAGCTATATGTAGAGCTGGGTACTCCTTGGTTTGGGTATCCATGGAACATCTTGGGGTGTATCATCCTTATGGATAACTGGGTACACATCCCTCTCTTCCATTTCAGGCTGCATGACCTTGTGAGTAACTTAACCTCTGTGAGATTCACCTCACCTTCAAAAGGAAGGTAGAAAGAAAGAAGAAAGAAAGGAAGGAGAAACGAACGAAAGAAGAAAGAAAAGAAAAGTAAACAAAAGAAGAAAAGAAAGGTTATTTGGCATGCTCCAGTTTTGCCTCTTTACTTTATCCTTGCCTTACAATCTAATTTTATGACTCTGTAATTTTACTTCTTCCATCCTTTTTGTTTTCTGCTTGACAAGGACATACACAGAAAACCAATCTTCAGATAAACTCATTGGTGCTAGGGGTGGTTAATAATTTAAAGGGTCTACCTCTCAAAGGGAAGTACATTTTAATAGACAAACTCCATTTCTTAGTTAAAAAAATAAAAAGCCAGGTTCTGTTATTCTTGTGGATTCAATATATTAAGCTAGAATTTCCCAAAGTTTGTTCCATGAAGGAGTTCCACAGTCAAATAAAATTTTAAACTAACAGCACTAAAGCCTACAAAATAGGCCAAACAGCATTTTTCAACACTGCCTGTCATGCAGCCAAAGGCAGCAGTCCCAGAGAGACAGGAAATAAAGGGGCATCCTTTGCACACCTTGCTATCTGCCTCAGAGAATGCCCAGGCATCGCACGCTAGAATATCCTACGGTTCCTCTTACGTGCAGGAAGTAGGCAGAGCCGAGGGGACGGCGCTGAGGTGTGGGGAGAGCACACGGTGGCCAGGCTCCTAGAACGGCATGCAGGAAGAAGCCCCGGGCGTCTGCAGAGATCCGTCAGGACCATATAGAGGACTACAGACTGGCACACATGGAGAGGAGAGCAGCTTGAGTGGGGGGAAAAAAGCAGCTTGGAGAATATGAACACAGTGCTTGGTGCACGTGTGGAGCTGGGAGCGGAGACTGCTCCCTCCAACCAAGCTGGAGGACCCCTAATTCATGGTGTCAGGGTGGAATATGTGGGGTGCCCTTCCTCAGTGGCAGGCAGTAGTGAGCTTTAGCTAGAGCGCGGTTATAGGCCTGCCTCACAAATGGTAGGCTCTGCACCTGCAGATGCAAGTAGCTGTGCCCAAGAACAAGATCAAGATGAACAACATTTATACAAATACAAAAATACCCAGTGTACAACAAAGTAAAATTCATATTGTCTAGCACGGAAAGATTTCAGGCATTCTAAGAAGAATAAAATATGACCACTCATAGCAAAGAGAATAATTAATAAATGAAAACCAATCCAGCTAACATTATGTTCTCGAGTTGCATCCATGGATTTATGAATGCCTCCTTTGCCTTTCTTTATGGCAGGATAGTACTCCACTGTGTAAAATATATTTTCCTTCAGACATTGCAAGCTAAAATATCATATGATCTCTCCGATATGAGAAAAAAATATAAATGCAAAATAAAAGAGAGATAGGTAGTAGGAAAAAATGCAAATAGCTCTCCAAATTAGATATTCTGTTGTTTTAAAAATGTTTCAATATATAGGCTAATTTGCTTTGTTTATATACTACTAGGTTGTCTTAGTTTATGGAAAGTCTGTTTCTTTTTTTGTGAAAATCTTTTTGGTTTATGTCTTGTAACTACTTTGAAGAACATAATACACAGTGTAATAACTATTGCTATTCTCTTATTTCCTTATGGAAATTCCTTTTATTTTTCCATAAAATAAAAGTAAATAAATAATAAATATTAAAAACAAAACTTTAAAAATCAATCCAGAATCACACAGATGTTAGAATTAACAGACAAAAACAATATAGCCACCAGGCCTGTTCTCCATATGTTCAGCTGGTGAAAGACATCTTAGAAAACTCAAAATATCTGGAGAGGAAAATGATAATTTCTGAGATAAAGTCATATGAGATAGAATTAAAAGCAAATGGGTCACGGTAGAAAAAAGATTAACGCCCTGGAAGACACAGCAATAGAAAATATCCAAAATAAAATACAGAAACAATAATCGAAACAAATGACAAAACTCATTGGTAAGCTTTAGGGCAACTTCATGAAGCTTAATATGCAACTAGAAGAATAGTCAGAGGCCTCTTGGCTGAGATGTTTTAAAATGACAGGATGAATAAAAGCAAGAATTAAAGCAAGAAGTCATACTCGGAAAACAGGGTAGGATGGTTGAAATAAAAAACAAAGTAAAAGTATTAAAAGCAACCAAAAGAAAAGGAAAACATTGTATTTATGAGAAAAACTATGTTAAATTTATGACAACAGAAATAGAGACCAGAAAAACAGCATTGTGAAAGTGTTAAACATAAATAAAAAAGAGCTAAATACTTGGCCACCTCGAATTCTATACCCCAAGACAATCACCTTCAAAATGAAGACATGAAAAGTTGTTATATAAACAAACACTCAGATAATTCATTCTATGTAGAATCATACTAATACAACACTATAGATGGCCTTCATATGGAAAGAAAATAATTTCAGAAGGAAATACTGTAAAGCAGATAAGAGATGAAGAGTACTGAGGATAACTGTGAGGATTAATCTATATAAACATAAAAGGTCTTACATATAAAACGCATGAAAAAAATGAAAACAATGGCGTAAAAGTGAAGTAAGAATCCTAAACTCAGGAAAGAGTAAAGTGCCAAGCTAAGGTTGACTCTAATAAATCAAATTTACATAATGAAATTTTTAGAGCAACCACTAATATATAAAAAAGCATCACTGAAAAGTCAGTCAACACAATATATTCAATAAACACAAGAGAAGTATAGTAAACAGAAAGTAGAGGGAAAGGACAAGCCAGACAAAAATATAAATATTTGCATGGTGGTTATTATCTATGTTTATTACTGTTATAAGTCGATCAAATATTAAACAAAAATTGGTGGACCATTAAGTAATAATAAGAGCATCTATATCCTGCCTACAGAAATACAACTAAAAGTAGGAAAGCGGAAAGCTTAAAAATAAAAAGGATATCATCCAACTCCTGACTTATCACTGGTAAAGATTTACTATGCATAGAAAAGATGACTTTAAGACAAGATATGCTGTAGAGATGAAATTTTCTTTGAGGCAAACAAATTTACTTGATGGGTACAGAATGAGCTCAAGAGGAAGATACAAGAACCCTAAATCTGTGTGTACCTATTGCAATTATAAAATATATATAAGTAAAATGCTGCAAGTGAAAGAGGAAAAGTAGGCAAATGTCCAAATATGCTGGAGGGCTTTACTAGGTTTGCTCAGTAACCAATAGAACAATTAGACAAGTAGAATACAGTCTGCACATTCCTTGCGGACAGGGGAATGGTCTGAGAAATACATTAATAGGTGGTTTCTTCATGTGCAAACCTCACAGAATATACATGCAAACCAAGACAGTGAGGGTGTCACTAGAGAGTGCAGACTTATGGACCACAGCCACATAAGTGGTCCATTATTTGTTGAAGCATTACGTGGCATGTGACTGTATTTCAATCATGCCTTTATTAAATTTGATGTAATTAACATGTATTAAAAAGTGCAGAATACAGAGATTTTCTTTAAGTGCTAACGGAATGTGCTGTTAAAGCTGGGCCCTGAAGCTTGCTCCAAGAATGGAGAAACACTCAGAGTGTATATTCTCTGACCACACAGTAGAACTAAAATAAAAAAAGAAACAAAGTCATAACTAGAGAATCCTGATGGATGTTTCAACACATAACACTAAACTTCTGTGTAACCAAAAGGTCAAGAAAGAAATCATACTGGAATAAGAAAATATTTTGAATCAAAGAAAACTGAACATTACACATATTGTATATGTGCAAGTTGGTGATATATGGCTATAATAATTTTAAGAAGGAACTATAGCTTTAAATGCATATATAGGAAAATAAGAAAAACTGAGATTAGTTACTAAGCGCACATGTTAAGAAGCTATAATAAATCAAATTCAAAGAAAAATGAAGAGCTATGAAGTTAAGAGCTGAATGAAATGGAAAGCGCAAAGTACAGAAAAGCAACAAAGCAAAAGATTTTTATTTTACATTAATGAATTTCACAATTCCTAACAAGGCTGACAAAGAGGAAGAAAAGAAGGCGCAAAAGTAAAGAACGAAAAATGTGAAATCACTATAGTTTCACCAAATAAGAACACAATTATTAGGAGCCCGGTGTGGTGGTTCATAGCCATAATCCCAGTCCCTGGAGTCTGAAGTGGGACAATCACTGTAAGTTCGAGGCCAGCCTGAGGTACAACCTGAACCTCACAGTGAAATCCTGTCTGAAAATGACAAAATAAACAAATATAAAAGAGAAGTTATAAAGGCATGGGTTTATGCCTTTATATATTGGCATAGGTTTATGCCAATAAATTAGAAAATTTAGAAGTAGAATGAGTCCTTGCAAAATAGAACTCAAAATAGGTACTGGGAGGGGTAGAAAAGCATGAATAATCTTGAGTGCATTAAATAAATCAAGTTCAAAATGAAAATCCTCTCTTCAAGGGCAATTATAGGCCCAGATAAATTCTCTCTTTTCAAGAGAGAAATAATGAGTCTTCCAGGGTATTGATAGAAAACACTTTCTTCTCATTTCATGAGGCTATCATATTATTATTGACAAGGATACTATTGACAAGGATATTACAAGAAAAATTATAGGTTGACCCCTCTCCTAAATACAGGCCATAAAAAGTCTTGAACAAAAGAGTAAATTGAGCCCTTTGGTATATTAAAATTTCATGACACACTGACTTCGTTCAAAGTATCCAGGGTTGGGCTGGGGAGATAGCTCAGTAGAATAAGGGCTTGCCTGGCAAGCATGAGGGCCTGAGTCCAATCCCTGGTTCCACCAAAAAAAAAAAAAAGTGTCCGGGGTTGACTTACTCCAAAATCAGTTAGTGAAACTCTGCATTCATTGCTTAAAACAAAAGACTATATTGTTGTTGTCATAGAGGGCTCTATAAATATACACTCACTCATAATTGAAATTATCAGTAAATTTGAAACTGAAAGGATTTCTTCAGTCATGCAAGGGTACTTGTACACATACACACACAAAACCAATGATAAATGTCATACTTAATCATAGAGTCTTGGAGTGTTTTATCTCTGTCCTGGGACCAAGAAAGGGATTTCAGCTACTCTTTTTTTTCTTGCAGTACTGGGGATCAAACTCAGTGCCTTGCGTTTGCCAGGCAGACACTTAAGCCGCTGAACTATCTCCCCAGTCCTACTTTCATTTCTTTTACTCAACATTTTCCTGGAGCATTTACTCAAACAAAGAATAAAAAAGTACTAGAGTTAGGAGGATTGGAAACAAATCTTAAAAGACTATTATTATAGACAGAAAACATGATTATGTATATAGACACTCAAAGAAGTATCTACTGATACAATGTGATATTTAGAAAATTGACCAGTGCCAGTGGATACAAGGTCAGAATATAAAAATCAGTTAGCATTCTTAGATCAGAACAAAAAATTAGCAAAATTTATAAACGTTATATTTTTTCTAGAAATAGTTCTCAAAGACCCCTGTCTTCCACAAAGCTTTACTAAGGAAAGTTAAAGAAGACCTACATAGAGAAATACAACACAAACTGATTACTCAGACCATGTAAAGGAATTCTCTTTTTCCTTTAAAATAACCTGTATAGTTAATGAATCCCCCAAATTTCAGCAAATTGTTTTTAAATGTGTGCAAAATTTATAATCTTAGTATAAAATTGATATGGAAATCCAAAGGGCAAAACAGCCCAGGCAATTCAGATAGAAAATAAGGTTAAAACCAAGGTAAAGCAGGACCTATGCAACAAGAGTTGTAGCTTTTGGGTCTGATAAGG
>NDGM011177556.1:0-15335 GCA_002564305.1 Octomys mimax | reverse complement strand
CCCAAGCTGTATGTGAAGCTGCATGACTGTGTGAGTTGTGCCATCACAGCAAAGTGGTCAGAAATCGATTTCATGAAGCCCGCAAGGACCGAACTCCTCCACCCTGATTTAGACCTGCTGGTGCTGTACTATGACCTCCACCAGAGCCCATGTAAGGGGAGCTGGGTCTTAATGGACTAAAGAAAACTCTCTTAAGAAAGAAATAATAAATTGAATGTTATACTTCAAAAAAAAAAAAAAAGAGTATATGAAGCAGAACAAGCAAGTGTGAATACAGAATATCAGACATAGAAGGCAGGATTGTGGTTAGTGCTCATGAAAAGAAAGATTCCTTAAAAACAGCGTGGGACCACAGAAGGATCAATACAATGGCTGCAAGATGATGCAAAAAAGAATAATATCAGATTGACCAGAGTCACTAATAAAGCAGGAGAAAGGGCAAAAAAACATAAAAACCTTGTTGACAGACGTTATGGCAGAAAACTCAAGCATGCAAAAAAGAACTCGGCATAAAGATAAGTGAGGTATATAGAACTCAATGTAGCCATGATAAAAAACAACTGCAACAAGGTATAGTAGTCAAATTTCCAAAATTTCAACACAAGAACAGAATATTAAAAGTGATTAGAGAAAAGAAACATATCACAGATAAAGGCAAGCCCACTAGAATCAGAGCAGATTTTTCAATACAAACCCCCAAGAGAGCTTGGCAGGAAGTATGTCAAGTCCTGAAAGAAAACAAACTACAACCAAGATGCAAAAAAACAATGATGCAATGGTGTAGTCTGTAAAACTGTCTTTCAAAGCTGGTAGAGTAGTAAGACACTCCCATGACAATGGGCACCTGAAGAAATTCATGACTACAACATCAGCACACTAACGTTGTGAAGGACGTTCCAGAACAAGAAAATGAGGAGTATAACTTTATCAACCCCAACAGAATGAATCCACTGGGCAAGGCAAGTAGATAAACAGAGGGGGAGAAAGAGAACAAACAACATGAAAATAGAATGACAAGGATAAATCAATACATATTAGTTACAAACATCAATGTAAGTAGTCTCAATTCAGCAGGCTTAAAAAAAAAAACTTGCTGAATGGATCAAGAATCAAGATCCAACAACATGACAAATACAAGAGATACATTTAATTGAAAAAAGAAATTCACAGATTAAAAGTTAAGGGACAGAAAACAATACTCCATGTGAAAGGGGTATTGTTGCTTATATAGAAAACTACAGTACTCTGGCAAAGGAAATCAAAGAAAATATCAAAAAAATGGAAAGATACCATGTTCTTGGGTAGGAAGAATCAAGTAAGTGAAAATGGCTTTATTTCCACAATTATTAAACAGATTCAATACAATTCCAATAAAAGTACTAATAGTATATCTCACAGAATTAGAAAAAATAATTCTAAAATTTATTTGGAACCTAGAATAGCAAGAGCAATTCTGGGCAACAAAGACAAAGTGCAGGGCACCACTATCTCTGACTTAAAATTATACTACTAAGATACTGTGATAAAAACACCATGTTGTTGAGGGGAAAAGATCCAAGAATCAATGGAACAGATTAGAAGACGCAGGAACAACTCCACACATTCTGAGCCTCCTAATGTTTGACAAAGAAGCCAAACACCTTCACTGGAAAAAGATAGCTTCTTTAATAAATGGTGTTGGAAAACCCAGCTTTTTACACGCTGAAAATTAAACTACACTCATGTCTTTCAACATGTAATAAACTAAAACCAAAATGGATGAAAGATGTAAATATTAAAAGAAAAACAACAAATCTGTTAGAAGACTAACAGAATATAAAGAACTGTTGAAGACATCGCTGTAGAAAAAGATTGTAATGAATAAAACTCCAATCACATAGGAAATATCATAAAGAATCAGCAACTGGGTGCCCATCTTATTAAAAAGCTTTTGCACAGTAGAAGAAACCATCAACAGAGTGAAGAGACAACACACGGTGTCAGAAAAAAAAAATTGCAAGCTGTTCCTCAGAGGGCTATTATCTAGAATACATAAAAAACTCTAAAACATTAGACATCCCAAATTTAAAGACACAATCAAAAAAAGGCACATGAAATGAACAGACACTTCTCATATGAAGAAACAGAAAAGGCAAATAAATATATGAAAAAATGCTCAGCATAACTGGTCAATCAAGACATACAGAAGGAAACAACACTGAGATTCCATCTCACGCCAACAAGAATACCTATTATCAAGAAGTCAACCAATAACAAAAAATAGAGAGGGTGTAGGGTAAAAGGAACCCTTCTCTACTATTAGTGAGAGGATAGACTCATGCAACCCATGTGGAAATCAATGTAAAGATTCCTCAAAAAATGAAAACTAGAGGTTCCATTTGACCCAGCTATTCCCCTTCTTTGATTCTTCTCAAAAGAATTAAAAGCATCATATCACAGCAGTAAATGCATGCCCATGCTTTATAGTGGTACAGTTTGTAATAGCTAAATCTTGGAAACAGCCCAAATGCCTGTCAACTGGTGAATGGACAAAAAGATGTGGTTTTCCTATACAGCAAAGCACTACTCTGTCATAAGGAAAGACAAGCTTGAGACGCTTCTAGTTAAATGGACACACCTTGCAACCATACTCTTCAGAGAAATAAATGTGACGCACATTTAAATACTACATTGTTTCTCTGGTGTGAAAAAACAAAAGTGCAAATAAGGACCAATGTGTATAACAGATATTGGGAAATGGGAAGAAAATGTTCAAAAGAAAAAGAGAATGGAGAGTGGAGGAAGGACAAAAAACTAACAGAATAGAGGGAAAATTGGAAGCAAAGCTTTTGTAAATATGGAGGCAAAGAGGTGTTGAAGTAAGAGAAAAGAGAATGGGGGAAAAGAAGATACATTATTTGCAAGTACAAATTCCCTATGATGAACATGTATATCTAAAAGGTACCAATATTTTTAAAAAGGAAAATTTAGAGGACTAAAAACAAAACAAAAATGCCAGTCCAGCAACCCACCCTTCTATAAGGTCACCATTGCCATTTCTAAAATGTCTTCTTTCAAATGAACCTAAATCTTCTCTCCAGTTATTTTTATCACCTAGTCCTGAAGTACAAAACTATAAATCTGAACTCCGACCACAAGAGAGCTTAAAGCTTTCTCCACTTCAAAGCAGAACACTTCTCCAGCCTGTGTGGCTTTCCCATGAGGCACTGCCATCAGTGTGATTGAGCCTCCATGTCTGAATATCTTTGCTCACTTGTTCCCTGTCATTATCCCTCCCCACTTTTTCATTCTCACTTCACAACATCACTGAGGTATCTAAAACAGAATTATCAATATATTGAGGATATAGAAAGATGTCCAATTAAACAACAGCAAGTTACATAATCTTGATTTTCCTGAATTATTCATTGTGGTGAAATATCAAGCACTATTTTATAATTCATGTCTGTAAGAGTCAAGAAAACTATAAAATCACTCCACTTTTTACATTCAAAGACAGAATTCCACCAATCACACAAGAAACACGTGTCAAACAGCTAACATACTCTATCCTTTCCTTGGATCTGGGGCAGGCTCTGCTCACCGAGCAGTCTTTAAGACAGCCTGCTATTTTCTGCGAAATTGCTTCCATTCCCAACAAATACAAAAGGAAAGAAATGGAAAAACCGTGCTTCTAATTAATTTTTTTAAAGGCAAGCAGCATAACAGTAATTACATCTACAGGTCATCCTGCTTATGAAGTTTCATTTGCTAGGCAGCATATTTTATTTACTTTGAACCACAGAATATAGAGAAGGCTCTCAGTTATTTTTCAATTAAAAAGGATATATAGTGATCATTAAAAAAACAATGTGACTAAAACAGTGAGAAATTTTGATTCAATGTATTCTCGGTGTTTAAATTTCCTCTGTATCAGTTGGGAGCAGGCATAGAGTCCTATCTAATATTTCCACAGTTTTTAAAGAGCTTACTTTGAGGCAAAAAGAAAGAAAGAAAAAAAGAAAACCAACAGTCTTTAAATCCATCATCCCCAATCTCTCTCTGATACTCTGGGTTAACGTCATGGTGTTAACGTCACAGAGTACATTGCTATAGATTCTTCAGGTAAAACTCCAGTGGGAGGCAGATCTGCTGCCTTTATGCTGTTGGCAGAAAGGACACTGAGAGGCTGCTGGGCTCTGCTAGGGTGCTTCTTTCGGCTGGGACCATTCATTTATCCATCCGGCTTGTGATCTCTTAGACACAGGGACTCTAATCCCTCAGGTCCTTCCTACTCATCACTGTGATGCTCAAATATGAATGACTCGGTTCCCTCTATCATAAAGCTGGAAAATGACCAATAGCCTGGCCCTGGGGCTGGTATAAAAATCTATCTTTTTGGCATAAAGGTACATCCTTTTATTTTATTTTTTTGGTACATCCTTTTAGATAAACGTGACATACCACTTCATAGTCAAGTTGATATAGTGGAGCACTGACTCTGCTTAGAGCACTTTACATCTTTGACAAGGACTCTGATGAGCAGAGGACCAACATATTTATTCCAAACCATGAAAAAAAGGGAGGTATATGAATCTGAGAGGAGGAAGGTAATTATAGAAATCTGGGAAGTATGTAATAGTCGTGTAGCCCGATGAGGGGATGGGAAGAGGGGGTGGTTGGAAGACATGAAAGCAACACAGGATCTAAAAGGAAAAAGCAATTAGCTTCCTTATTTCAGGGTCAGGAAATCAAGTAGAGACTGCTGCTGAGCCATTTTACGTCATTTCTTCATTGAAAGTTTTAAAGTCAAAATACGAAGATTTTTGATACGAAACTGTTACTTTAAAAGGATAATACATCTCAATACAAAAACATCCACCTAACTGTCAGAAGAGAAATAGAACCCAAATGGCAGCTTTGACTATTTCACAAAAGTTGGGCTCAAAACTTAACTCTGCATCTTACAGAAAAATCTACCATTGTCCTTAATATTTTCGCAAATGTCTGAGGCTTCGTGCTCTGGCTCTCTGTTGGATTTCGGGTTAATTCTCAGCCACTGCTCAATTCCTGGCAGTTCTTCTTCCCCTGCTCCCCCCATCCTCAGCACAGACCTAAAAGTGAAACATGCCTTGGCTCATCACATGACCCATCCTTCTTCCTGCCTTTGGCAGGATATGTAGGGAAGCTTGCAGGGGAGGAACCAACAATTTAATCTTTCCTTAGAAGCTCTTTCTATTTCTTTCCTTCCAGAATTCTTAGCGGGAAATTCTCCCTGGCTCCTCCACTATTTGTTTGCTGTGTGTTTCTTTTCTACACCCCACTGTGTCCAAGGAAATTCCAAATGATCTTGCCCTATTATTTAAAGTAACTTAGCATTCTCTAGACCTATGTTATAAAGTCAATTCCAGGTCTAGCTCTGCATAACCCAGCGGACAACCACGATTCCACATGTTCCCCTCAATGTGATGCCAACCCTTAGCTAGCTAGGGGCTGTGGTTCTAAATAATGACATTTTTCATTACAAGTGTATTCACATATATTTTCTAAATGACAAGCATTAGTTAGAAGACAGAGTTAGGATGTATTACCAAGACTTCCAAAAAAAATGGCACCAGGAATGTGTTACTCTTATTGTACACTTTACTAATTATTCTCAAGCTTTAGCTAGCACCAGAATCAGCTGGAGGACTACATAATATACAGATTATAGGTGCTATGTCCAGGGATTCTGTTCTAGGAGGCTCAGAAATATGTTTTGGCAAGCACACCGCATGTTTCCAGTACTATACTTTAAGAATCAGTGCTTAACAGATGTTTTTCTCTCCTTCACCTGAGAAGAGCAGAAAGCACATCTCAGTGCTGCTACTAGCATAATGTTGGAGGCTCTCTTCTGAGGGTGTAGGTAGCAAATACCTGTCCCCTGCCGCTCTCACGTGGTGATAAATCATCCTATTCCCATCTAGTCTACATCCATTTCCTATAAGGTCTGAGCCAGAGCTGGCATGACCGACATATTAATCATCCCTCTCAGAGTCTGTCACAATAGCAGCCATAGGCTATGCTCACTCCTAACAGCACAAGCATAAAACTGCTTAGAAGATGATGCTATTTTCAGCCCCACGGTTTCACTTTAATCACTGTGATTGTTACTGATTGCTCCTGAACGGTGGTGGGAGAGAATATGGAAAGAGGTAGAAGTGTGAAGGAAATGAAAATGGTTGATAGGGGAAATACACAGCTTCATGTGTAGGTTTTATACGTGACAATGATTTCTGTACTCTTCTGAGCAGGTGACAGACAGATGACTTCTAGGATGGAAAAGACTGTTGTTCTGATTCAAGGGCTTCTTCCGCCACGCCATCAGCAAGACAGTGGAAATGAGAGCTGTAGCCAAGATTTCAGTCACTGCAGCGTCCTCTCACTGGCAAGATTACCCGAGTCAGGTTACTTCCGCAGGTGTCTTTACATTTACCCAACTAATCAATGAACACGTATAAGACACAAATCCATGCACACAGTGACATCTCTGGGAGCAACTTTTCCAGGAACTGTCTTCATGTTTCAGTGTAAAAGGGGAGTTGCTCCTGCAAGATCGGCTCCAGCCTCCCAACTCTGAGCTCCTGTCAGAACCCCTCTGAGGACACAGGACTTCTTCACTGTGCAGAAGGCCTCTTTGTAACATGGGTTCACCTACTCAGTGTGTTAAGTCATATCAAGATACATAAGCCACTCCATCAGTAATAGAAAAGGCTTAAAACTAAAGATCAAATAATGTTTATCTCCAAACTCACTCTAGAAATAAAGCTTAAATTACCAAGATTCTTTAGAACACTGTTTTCTAAAGCAGTTAGAAAACAGATTCATTCTTTCAGATTCATTCTTAAATATTTTAAGTCCCTCTCTCAAACACTGGGATTGTTAGATAATTATTTGGTTTTTTCTCTTCATTCTGTCCTACTTCATGTATTGAAATGAGCTAGGGCATGACAATGCTTTAGAAATCCTGACATGCAAATTTACTACTCAATCATCACCTTATATCAGGCAGATATTATGTCTGAAGGGCAGGGTTGTACAAAAGATAACCAAAATAAACGGTGCTATGTGTCCTGAAGAAACTCGCAGCCTAGGGCAAGAGACAGATATGTGACTAGACAAGGGCCCTTGTAAAATAGGGTACAGAAAAGAGATGAGTAAATGTGATATTCTCAGGACACTGAGTAAAGAAGGTCTAATTTTGCCTCCAGAAATGAGTCAGATTTCAAAGGGAGGCTTTGAAATGAGTTTCAAAGGAAGTACAGGTAATCAGAGGAAGGGGGGACAAGAAAGGGTTATACAGAGGTTCCATCTGATCTTCCAGTTAAATCAAGGACAAATTCCTACCTGCCAAATGGAGAAAGTTTTATATTAATTTCACCTCATGTTAAGCCAATGTTAGAAAAGCTCTCTTTTACCTTACTAATTAAAAGCATATAGATGACCTACAGAGAGAAGATTTTAAAAGGAGCAAAATGATCTTTTGTCCAATCCAGCATCATCTCCCATCTTTTTACTAAATTAATTAGTTAAACTGAACTCATCAAAAGCAAATTTTGTAGACAATATGAAGTGTAGGAGACTTTGACTCTTTAAGGAAATTATGTGAGGACATAATTATGGGTGTCCTATGCCAGTCATGGCAAAACTATGGAACACGTGCTGCAGCAGGCTGTTTGTATCATTGAAAGCTCCAAAAGGATTTCTATCACTGCCCTATACTATAATTAAAACTTTTTTTTCTCATGAAGAAGTTGTTAGAAATTTTAAAAAGTGTATATTAACCTAGGTATACCCTGTTCTGAAAAAACCATTGTTAAGAGTTTGCTATAAGGGGGGAGAAGGGGAATAAAGAGCTAAGTAGAAATGATGTGCTGAGGAAAATAATAAAGTTGTTCTTAAATTTTTCCCTTAGTAACACACTAATGATTCAAATGTGAAGTCTGTGTACAATTTTCTCTGATATCCTACATGACATGCATGCAAATCTATGAGTAAAATGAAATTTTGCAAACCCAAACACTAATGGTCACCAGGAACTAAAAACAGATAAAGACAAATAGGAAAACATACATATTTCCTTTCTTTCAAAGTGTTCCTCAAAAGAATGACTTACGTTTTGGATTGAAGTTGAACTAGTTTAATAACATATTAATAATTCTAGTAATAGAATAATTACCTTATTCTAAAAAGCAGATATGAAAATGCATTAATGCTAACCACCCTCATTCCTCTGACTGGCTAGATTGGCTCTTAGTTGCTCAGACGCAATGGCCAATGCACGGCTCCAAGAAGAGATTTAATGTGGCTCACGGTATCAGGGCATTTGGTCCACAGCTAGCTGGCTATCAGGCAGAAGTATGCCAAAGGGCACAGTGGAACACAGATCCTCGGCTCATGGCGGCTGAGAAGCAGTGGAAGGAAACACTGCCAGTCAGTACTCAAAGTCATTCCCCCGCAACCCAGCCCCAAACACCTGGGAGCATGTTCCACAATCCCTTGGGCACTTCCCAACACCAGTCGGGTTGACGCTCCAGTCTGTCACACTGGCCATGCCATTTCCCTGTGCTGACCTTTGTTAAGCAACCCTCAAAATGCTGGCTCCACATAAATAAGACCATGAACTGATTACAGATACAGGACTTTTTATTCTCTTTCAATTTTCTTACTCTTGTATTTGTCTTTCTCTATCCAAAACTTCATCAAAACTGTTTATACCATTTTAATTTATGCACTCAAAAACAAATTAAATGTCCATTTTGCACTTCGTGGCTTTACTCACAGGGGAAAGAACTAAAAAAAAATTCAAACAGTCAACAGTTCTAAAAATTAGTATTTTAAAATACTAGCTGGAAAAGTCTACTATATTAGAATCCTTACAACTACGTAAGTGTTACAGCCATCAAAAACATTTTTCTTTTTATAAAGAAATAATTTTATCAAATAAAAAATAAAGTGTGCATCCAATTTAAATCAGTTTATTATTCATTCTTAACATGCACATCTATTAAAAACTACAGCTCTAAAAAATAATTATTTTCTTTCAAAAACAATCCCAACCTTGTGAAGTCAATTTAATTAGTTTTAGCTAGTAATACATAAGTGAAACAGAAAGACATACTACAGAAGAAAATGAAAGAAATCAATAGAATAAAATGCATATAGCAACAGAAATGATTCTGAAGATTTTAATTGTGTGCATGTATGTACACGTATGTGCATTTACGTGGGGTGGAGAGGAGTAGTCTTTACTAGATTATGAACTAGTCACGACCCAAAATTTGGAAATATACAATTCTATAATACATTCTTTTTATTGCATTTTTTAAGAAAAACTACTGATTAGTGACAAGTAAGAGTCATTCCTTTCTGTATCACAGACACCAGGCAGTGTATAGGACCGTCATTATCCTCACAGTACAGGATAAAAGAAATTGCTTCCAAAGAAACTCACTTAATGTTTGGAAACTATAAAGATGATTCAGCTCAAGGTTTGGCACATGGAAGAGCAATTTGCAAACGCTGAAGTATGTACTAGATACTGCTTTAGCCCCATGACCCTGGGCTAGCTATCTAGACCCACTTTATACAGCCACGTTAGTCACTGGGAGAAAATGGTAAACAAAACACAAATCATGATCCCTGTTGCCATGGATCTCACAGTCCAGCAAATATTAATAAAATAAATAAGTAAAGTCTAATTATAGTAATGCTAAATGACATATAGTATGATTTAAAAAAAGATCAGGCAATGAAGAAGCCTCAGCATTACACGTTGAGTATCCGTCATTCAAAATACTTGGAAACAGCAATGACTTAAATCTTTCTGGAATCTGGAATACACACAGCGAGATAGCTTAGAGACAAGGCCCACATCTTAACATGAAATACTCTTATGTTTTGGATACCCTTATACACATTGTGAGGATCTACAATACTTGTAATAATTTTGTGCATGAAACAAGTGATCCCAAGTCTGACATTTGGGATTTCAGATTTTCAGACTGAGAATACTCAACCAGTAACACTAATAGAGTTGTTCCTTGGTATCTTAGGGTGATTGGTTCCAGGACTCTTCCTAGGTGCCAAAATGAAAGGATGCTCAAGTCCTTTATATAAACGGCATGATCTTTCCATATAACCTACGAATATCTTTCTGAATGCTTTAAATCATCTCTAGATTGCTTCTAATACTTAATACAATGTAAACAGACATTATACTGTATTGTTCAGGGAGTAATGACAAGACAAATGGCTGTACATATTCCAAGCAGGCACAACCTTGTTCAAATATTTTCAATCCACATTGGTTGAACTGATGAATGAAGAACACATACATACAGAGAACTGATTGTATATATGGTTTATAATTATATTAAAATGTTTCACAGCAATAGTTAAGTAGTATGAATTTCCTTGAGAAATTGACATTTAAACTGAAATGTGAAGGACAAGGAAAAGTAGCAAACTAAGTAATGCCAAGTGAGGGTTTAAGAAATGATAACATTTCAGGCAGAAGAAAGAAAGGGAACAAAAGTCTTGCAGCAGAAGGCCGCTCATTTTTAGGACCTAAAAGAACAATGTCACTATAACAGATCTGAGAAAAACAGTACGGTGACTGCTTTGTCTTTAATAGCAATTTTTCTTTAGTTTACTTGAAAGATTCTGCTGGCTTTTAGCGTCAAGTTTCTGGCCAGATGAACTAGTGGCAAAGAGAAGTTAACAGATTTGCGAGCTCAGGGAAGAGAAATAAACACATAGTAGGTAGGATCGAGAGGGTAAGAGGCACTGTCATGATTTTCTCCTTAGGACTCGGTTTATAGAAATCAACAGTGAAAAGGGCCAGCCAAACAGCTCAGTGGATTAAAGCCCCTTGTTAGGCAGATGCAGGGGCTAAGGGTTCAATCCCTGAGCCTGCTGTGCCAGTCCCATCCCAAGGCATGCTAAGACAGCAAGTGAGACTGGGCATGGTGGTGCGCGCCTGTAATCCCAGCACTTGGGAGGCTGAAAACAGGAGAATCACTACGAGTCCGATCTATGTAGTGAGACCCTGCAGACCCTGTACTAAATACAAAAATAAAAAAAAAAGAATCATGACAGTGTTAATGTAAAGAAGGATTTTAAATTCAGGAACAAAGAAAGAAAACCTATAGGGAAAAGAGAGAGATTTTGAACCCCAGAAGTGGATAAGCACTCTGGGGTTCAAAAACTAGATCTAAGCTGAAGATTCTTATTTCTAGAATTAACAGCATCAAATCCTTGATGACAGACAGGGGCATGTAAAGTATTGCTCAGAAAAGGGTGTAAAGTGAGAAGAGAGAAGAGCAGTGCACTGCAGAGGGGAAAGAAAGGAACAGGAACAGGAAGAAGCCAAAAACAATCAATGGGACTGACTTAATCTTGAGAAACTGCAGAATGAATGGCTAAATAGCACATAGAGAGAAGGGAAGGCCCAAATGATTGAAGGAAAACCATGTGCCAAAGCCAAAGAAGTGATGGTTTCAAGAGGAGGAAGACCACCACAAGAAATGTTGCTGAGAGATTAAACAAGAGGAAAACTGGGAAGGTAGCCCTTGGCTCTTGGACCATAGTGATCAGGAAACATTTCTCAGGGCCAGAGAGATAGCTCCGTGGACTAAGCACCTGCTTAGGCAAGCACAGGAACCAGGATTCAATGCCCAGCACCACATGCCATACTGACCCTGGCTGCAGACATACAGAACTGATGCCGAGAACAGATATGGTGATGCATGCCTGTAATCCCAGCACTGGGGAGGCAGAAAACAGGAGGATCACTAAAAGTCTGCGCTGTGTAGTGAGACCATGTACCAAGTACATTAAAAAAAAAATTCTCAAGGATATGGATAGAAATCAGTGTAATATTACTTTCAAATGGCCTATTATTGAGTCCCAGTAAAAGGTACAGAGCAAGCACCCTTGACAATAAAGATATAAACACCACCACCAGAACTTGTTCACATTTTTCCATGAATGAGCATATCATCTTTGCCGTAGCTATGGTAAAAAAGAACTCAAAATATGAATGGCAGATAAACGTTTACTTTTCTTTTAGTACAATGAATAATGTTTCATCTCAATAGAGTTTAAATTCTATGGCTCAATATATTCAGTATCTTTCATGACCACAATTCAATCTGATTTGACATCTCATTAAAAATATTCTCTATTTGTTGCTGGATGAATGATTTCATAAATTGCATACATGATCCAAGACTCAGAATAATGAAAGGAACATGATTCTGATGAGTAAACACACGCCATTTATAGTTTATTTTTATTGTGCACACTTGCAAAGTTATTCAAGTTTATGATTGGAGTTACATGAGGACTTTTATAAATATTCTGCATAGCTTGACTATAGCACACAGAGTAATTTACATTTCCAATGCTGGTTGCATCACAATTCAGAAAGGGAAATATTAATCCCGGAGTAGATTTCCAAAGCATAAAAATTGTGCCACATCTTCAAGAAAATTCAGCCAGCGGTAAAGGGAGAAAGCCTTTCTACAAATAATGTCTTTTAACCTTAAAAATTTAAAATTATTGAGTGTTCAATGATTCGTTTTGTTCTTTTTTGTCGAGTGTCTGTTCTTCATTGAGCACTGAATCACAGGTTTGGACAGCACACATATAACCCATATAAGAGGACAGCTACAATCACGCCAACACTACGAAGGATAATGAGGTAGGCAGAGTCTGTGACAGCCTAGGAGGACGGAGGAGGGTGGTCCTGGGGCAGACTGCAGCAGCCCTCGTTCATTCAGGACTTTCTGCTGTGCCAAGCCCAGAGGAAATGCTCCATGGAGATAATCTTGTTTGATCCTTGCAGCAATTCGCTGAATGGACTAGTGTTGTCATTTTTTCCATCTTAGGATAAGGTAACTGAAGCCTACAGAGGTGTTTTTGTTTGTTTTGAGAATAAATCACAATGGTTATTCCAAGGCTTCAAGCAAATATAAGAGTTGCCCAGTAAAACAATGGAGAATATAGGTTGGCTTTTGAAAAGCCTATCAAAAGTATGAATAAGATTATGTGACCACACAGATACTCTTGAGTATCAGAGGATTTTTTACTTTGAAGAGTCCCAGTCTCACCAAAGATAACAGAATAAAAAAGATGCACTAGAAAGGGTTAGAAAAAATAAAAAAGAGACAGGCAAGATTAAAAGTCCACATAACTGAGTAACACTGGAGAAACATATCAGCTACTAAATGACAGACCAAAGAGAGAAAATGTGTGAAGTACACACACACAGACACACTCACACAAACACATGCACGCACACACATGTACACAGATATCATCTTTGACCTACATAATGAAAGTCAGAGGCATTTCTCTATGCTTCTAATAAAACTTCACACTCAGAATCTGGTCTCCAGCTCAGCAGATTACAATAGCTCTTTCCAATTCCCAAAACTGTTATGAAATATTGCCAAAACCTATCCAGTCTGCAGCAGTCACAACACTACTTGGAGAATCCTCCACTGATTCCCTTGCACAATGTTCATATGTTTCTCAGTGTACTGGGTTTCATGCCATTCTCCTCATAAGGGCTTTGCCTTTTTCACCTCCTTCACTTTATTAACTGTTGTCCATGGATCTACCTATCTACCTCTCCCCTTCAAATTCTTCTTGACATCTCTACTTGGTTCTTCTGCAAAAAATACAACTTTGCAATCTTGGTCACTCTCACCAGTAAAAAAAAAAAAAAAAATGGCAGCAGTGTCCAGTATCTTATTGGAGAAACAAATTCCTTCTAACTTAATAGTACAGAGAAGTGTTTCAAACTCTTTTAGTTACACTGTCCTTCTGTGAGCAAAATTACTCATAAAATCCAGCCATGTAAAACTAGACTTCTAGAAAAAGAGCCACTGTCAGAGATGGTCAAGTCGTCTGGAGCTCATTCATGCCTTGGCCACAGTAGCACTCTGATGGCTTTCAGATGTGTAGACCATAAGTCAGAACCAAAAGTGTGGGCGAATTGTGGAAGTTGCTCCTAAGTCAAATTAAACATGAAGAATCCTAAAGTGCCTAAGAAACCATCCGCAACCCACTTTCATCAGGCATGAACAGCAACCATTCACTACGGGAAATTCTAAAGTGTCTTTCAGATGCCACGCACAGATTTCAGCACTGATTAAATCAATGAATACAAAGACCGCCTACCCTCAGAAAGTCACACAGAGGAGGAAGACAACTTTAAATGTGTACAATAAATACACAATATGTGTACAGCAAATATACAAATAATTTATTGGGAGATAAATGCTGTTGAAAAGGGAGGGAAATAAAAGGAGATTGGAATTTCCAGGAAGCAAAGCAAGAGGGTAAAACATAATGAACTTAAAGAGGTAGTCAAAGAAGGTATCGCTAATAAACTGATATTAGAATCCCAGAAGAGATAAAGGAATTGGCCATGAAGATATTTAAAGACAGTGGCAGCAATTTGTCCTTGATTAGTACCTGTTATTGATTGATACACGTGTAATGTTCCAGGTAATGGCTCTCTTGGTTGGCATCAGCCACGTTATATGCAGAACCACTATGCTTGTGTTGCACAAATGAACAAGCTAATTTGCAGTGGTGGAGTCATTTGGAAGATTTGCTCAAACATGCTGAGAACCATTACCATTCTCTAATTTGGTAGAACTTGGGTTTGGCCTGAAAATTTGCATCACTAACAAGCTCTCGGGTCATGCCACTGCTGCCCAGTGAACACACACAGGGGACCACTGATCAAAGACTATTCCATCACCTGTCATCTGGTCTAACTTACTTTCTCTTTCACATAGTGCACGTTCATTCTAGCATTCACATTTATTTAAGGTTTATTTAATTAAACTTTAAAACAAAATGTAAAATATAAATATCATATATTTACAAAAAAGTTTGTCTTACTTGTTGCAATCATTCTTATCTCAAAAGAGTATGTGACATATGCTATTATATATTTTGACTTTTTATTTTTTTTAATGTAGATTTAAAATATTTCTAAGCTATGTATGTAGCATATTCCCAGCACTGTGAGAAGCTGAGGCTGGAGGATCTCAACCTCAAGCAACTTGGTGAGCTCCTGGTCTTAAAATTTACAAATAATAATAATTTGTAAAGGGGATCTTAGAGATATAGCTTCACACTAAAGTCCTGGGATCCATTCCCAGTACCTAAAGGAAAAAAGAAAAATTTCCACGTACCCTTCAAGCAGCTTCTTCTAATGATACCATCTCAAATAACATGTATCAAAACCAAGACACTAGACTTGGTATAAGAAAACTTCAAACTTCAGTTGGAAT
>NDGM011177550.1:0-19021 GCA_002564305.1 Octomys mimax | reverse complement strand
TTGAGCCTTTCACAGCTCAGCATATTAATATGGCTTTACTTTATATACCTTGTTTTTATACTTATCTGCTAGATTAGAGTAGGATTTCCATACTCACACACAATGTGTGATGATCAGGTCAGGGAAGGGAGCACCTCCGTCTCCCTCCTATGACTCTATGTTTGCAGTGACCAAACTCCTACCTTCTAGGAAAGGTGAATATTAAAGACAGTATCTTGGTTACTTTGCCCTCAAGGCCGGGACAAAATACCCAAAAGTAAGGAAGGAAAGATTTATTTGGTGCCAAGGCAGAGGGCAGCAGTTCATGGTGGTGGAAAACAGCAAAAAGCAAAGGCCCGAAAGGAGGAGCAGCGCAGCGGTGGCCAGGCCAGCCTCTCATGGCTCCTTCTACTGCCTCCAGGATGTCTGCTCCAGGGAGGGTGCGGCCCTCACACCCATAATCCCAGCAGCCCTTGGATCCATAGTCCCAGCCTTGGATCATGGATTAATCACAAACTCTAGAGCCATGCTCTGAGGACTGTATGAGGCTTTGGGGAGACAACCACATAGAAACCAAAACAGACGGGGCACGCGTCTCCCCAGGCCTCTGGTAAGAGTCCTGTTCCCTGTGTCTCACTCCCAGCTAACCCCACAGGATACGCTTCTTCTTCTTACTGACTCATTGTTTAGCAGTGTAAATCCCATGGTCAGAATGTTCTTTTCCTCCACCTTAAAGTTCCTTTTTATGGTTGTAAAAATAATGCTGACTTTTTACAGAAAATTTTTAAAAATTCAAAAAAATGTTTCTCCCTTTGCATTAAATGTACTTTCCCTTGGCAGACAGTCCTGTGCTTCTTAGGCAGACACAAGGGCCAGGGGTTCAAGGCCCCACCTGCCATGCTGGCCCCGCCCCTGGGGCAGGCTGAGACTGAGATTGAGACTGGCCATGGTGGTGCATGCCTGTAATCCCAGCTCTCGGGAGGCTGAAAACAGGAAGGATCACTACAAGACCAATCTGTGTAGTGAGATGCTACAGCCCCTATAGACTCTGTACTAAATACATAAATAAATAAGATTCCTGTGCTCACTGCCACCTTCCTGATGATCTATGGAGTACAGGCCTGTGGTCATGCTATCAGAATCCATAAAAGATTTAGACTAAAATAAACATTTTTCATTCTTTCAAGGGTGTGGTAAAAGGTAATACAAAAAGAAATTAGAATGAAAAAATAAAATAGGGAGACTTTGTATAACACATTTTTAAGAAGGGGGTTAATGTAATTTTTATTACCCAACATGTTTCAACAACTAAGCATATTTCAATAGAAAAAGATTGGCAAGACAATATCACATGTAAATTCAGTAACAAGATTGAGATGTTCTGTGAAAAGTGTAAAAGATCCTCTTTGTATTAATAATTTTAAGATGTCAACTGAAGTAACTGAAAGACAATATTTCCCAATAATAAATCAGCAAAAAAAAAAAATTAAGCTCTCAGAAAATCGTGTTTCATGAGGAGTTGTAGTATAAATAGGTCTAATTTCTTAAGAGCCATTGATAGTTTCTTATAAATCCAAAACTGAAAATAGATTTTGGCTCAGCAATCATACTGTAGATATGTGTCTTACAGAAACACAGTAATGAAAATAAGAGTATTTACCGAGCGTTAATGAAACCAATCAATCAATCAGGTACAAAGGTATCATCACCAGCAAAGAAATGAGAAAATGTTCTACATTGCTGTAAGGAATTACTCAGTCGGTGGATACTCACCTAAAATGTGTGCATGCTTAACAACTAAACTGTGGATCTGGATATGCTGTTGCTGCATTGTTTTCACTTGAAAATTAAACTGCTTAGGTGTCTTAGTTACTTTTCTCTTATTGCTGGGACAAAATCCCTGACACCCCAAATTATGGAACCAGGGGTTTATTTAGCTCGCAGTTAGTTGAGATTTCGGTCCATACTTGGCTGGCTCCAAGGCAGAGTGGCACATGGTAGCGGGCAGCAGTTCATAGTGTGAAAAACAGCAAAGAGCACAGGGGGGAGCAGCCGCTGTGGCAGTAGCAGGCCTCTCTCCCTTCCTTATAGTGGATGCAGGCTGCCTGCCCCATCAGGGCTATGTAGCACTCACACCCATAATCCCAGCATTGGATCATGAACTAATCACAAACTCTAGAGCTGCACCTGATGACTGCATGAGGCTTTTGGGGGACCACTAGACACAAACCATAACATCAGGTAGGTAGATAGAGGTAGATAGTCTAGATGAACCCCGGAATTCGTGGAAATGAATATTGGTAGATTGGGAATAGTGGGCGCTCCCAGGTAAATGTGGCTAAGACAGCAGAGGGCAGAGAGGCTGTGCTGTCCGTGGCATGGGCACGGGCACGGGCACTTGTCAGTTCCATGGTTCGAGTCCTCCAAGCGTGGACAGTGCCCACCACCAGAGACCAGTTCCGACTGCCTTTCCACCTTTCAGAATGTTTACCTGTATCTCTCTGAGCCGAGGCCTTAGCACACAGAGCTCAGTCTGCAGCACTCAGCAGTCCCCATAGTAGATGCTCAGGAAACGTCGGCTGACAACCAGGGCTTGTGAGGCCCTCACGAACACGTAGCAGCCTACCAGACTCACCCACTTGATCACAGAGAATGGTGGGGGCTTCCTTTTTGTTGGGTCATGCGTGATGTTTCCTGGCTCGTGACTAACAGGCCCACTTGAGCTTATGAAGTGCTCTAGTGTGGTCGCAGCTCCTCTGCTTGGCCAAAGCTCTGAACTGCAAACCTCAGTTTCTTTGGAGAAGGATAGGAGCAAATGCTTTACAGGGACACTCCCAATGTTGACTGATTAACATGTAGAAGACTTAAGAAGTATAGGGCACATAAGAGAGAGTGTACAACCCGTGGCTATGCTTCTATTTTGCAAATTTTCTACAGTAAATACACCAGGGCTGGTGAGGTAGCTCAGCAGACAAAGCACCTACTTTGGCAAGCATGGCGACCGGGGTTCAATCCCCAGTCCTGAATGCTACACCAGCTGCACCCCTGGGATACAGTGAGCTGGCCACCAAGTCTGGGTGTGGTGGCACATGCCTGTAATCCCAGTGCTGGGGAGGCTGAAAACAGGAGAATTGCCACAAGTCCAATCTGCATAGTGAAACACACACACACACACACACACACACACACACACACACAAATAAATAAGTAAATATACCATCATATGCCCCATAAAGATGTTCTACAAACAATGAGCAGAGAATACAGTGGAGGTCCTGGTGGATCAGAATGCAGTTACAACATTGCCACAGCCTAAGGACAGGGCCACAGCGAGGACGGAGTGTGCACGTGACTCACCTGTTTGGTGATGCAGGGAAACCTACCACACTGATGGCCACAGAAGAGGACAGCAACACAGGAATGCACAGCTCGTAATAGCTGGCAAGGATAGCACTGAAGGGCCATTTTGCTGGTCTATGTATTCATTATACTTTTAGCTTTATTTTACAGTGTACTCTTTCTATTTAAAACAAAAATTTAGAGCTGGGCATGGTGGTGCATGCCTAAAATCCTAGCACTTGGGAATGTCGAGCAGGAAGGTTGCTGCAAGTTCAAGGTCAGCCCCAACCACATGGAGAGATTCTGTCTCACAGAAATGAAAAATTAGATATAGATTTAAATTTTAGAAAGTGCCATACAACAGCAGGTGATGTTTGTCATGTCTGTTGAGTGCAGGGAGCCACGTCCAGCGACTGACTGGCAGCATCTAGGTGATGCAGGAGCAGGCTGTGACTTCTCCACTCAGAGAAGTCCCTCTTCTAGAGTATTCTCTCCCCACCAAGTGACACACAGCTCCTGGCATGCTGCAGTGGTGAAAAAGGATTTAGACAAAGCCGTGGCCCCCGCAATTCCTAGCTCATCTCTGAACCCTCCACCTACCTCAGTGTCCTGCACATCATCTAGACGAGGCAAGATCATCAAGGCCACACCAGCCTCCTGTGCTTCCACTGGGCCTGCCCAGTTCTTCCTCAATTCCATGTCCTCGTGCTTGCCTGCTACATTTTAGTAACCAGCTTTTCACATGAAAAACTCCCCAACATTTGGCATTTGCCAGTTCTGTGGCTTAACTACGCCAACCAAGGATAGTGCCAGCTGCCAGCTGCCAGCTGGAAGCCTGGTGTGTAGCGTTGGGTGGAAAGAAAGGGGGCAGCCAGTCACCATCCCACTGTCCAGAGGCAAGAGCTCCAGTGACAGCCCAGTGGAGCTGATAACAATCAAAAAGTCAGCATTCTTTTAGTCTAACAATGTGTTCAGCATTCTTCACTTTTCTGTTTAATATAACTGACACAGTATAAGTTTACAATATTTGATTTTCAGTAATAATAATAGCAGCTCATACAACTAGAACTCTAGCAACCCGCTTTCTTGGCAGGGGCAGGCTCCTGGGTGCCTGTGAGCGCTCTCCCTCCAAGTTTGCCATTCTTGCTACTCCTCCCAAGGTCCCTGGGGCTCTCACTGGGCCTCCCTCCTTTCTCCGCTGATTCCTGGTCACCTGTGCTCCAGTCTTTCTTGCCAGGGACACAATGCTGTGTCCCCTTTCCTCACCCACTCTGCTGGCGTGTTAGAGAGCACCCCACTTCTAGCCCCTTGGCACACACGTAGCGCATGGATTTGCTACGCATTCCTCCCCACCACTTCCTGCATGCACCAGTCGTGCTCATCTCCATATCACATACATTTGTTTTTACCAGTGAGAATCACCTGAGGAAAAAGGGGGTGCGGTCCACATTAGAGGCAGGCTTGATATGCACCTCCAATGTCTCCATCACCTTAGAGAGCCACGACTTGGCTCACTACAGATTCAGCACAGAGAGTGTCTACGCCATAGCAAGTATGCAGTAAATACTTACAAATTGAAGAGATGTGATAAAGAAAAAAAAAAACAACTAAAACTCTATTAACCAATTCAATCATTAGCAAAAATTGCAGATGCTCTGTGAGGGTGGGCGTGGTAACCCACCTCCCCAGCACCCTCCATGTGCAGGTATGCTGGGAGTCGCCTCTCCCCTGCAGACATCAAGTCTTCAGTGAGCACCAAGTAGTGGCTATTCTGAAAGCTAACTCAGTGCTGACGCTGTCCTGCTGGAGAGAAGGTCCTCCTTACACCTCTAGTGCCCCATCCCTGGAGCCTGCCCCACACCATTCAAAGCTTGTTGGCTACCCACACCTTTCTGCTAGCCTTGCCTATAAACTGGAGATCTCTGTGATGCCCCCGCCATGTGACTCAGCCAACCTGCTAGAGCGGCTCAGAGGACAGGCAGAGGAAGAAGCCCTTAGGGAAGAGCATGCAAAGGGCACAGGGCCCCAGCACCCTCCGCCCGCATCTCTCCGCAGCCCACACTCTGTCCCCTCACCCAGGAACTCCTTGGGCCTATGGTTCGGAGATTCCCCAGAAGCCTCGTCAGGTCGGGCTGACTCCGCCTCCAGGTCCCTCTCTCTTCCTGAAGGACCACAGTGAAGGTTCTGATCACGATCACTGCGTGGCTTTTCTGGTGCCCACAAGCCCAGAAGAATCCCCTGGGGAGAACACAAAACATCCTGGCCACACAGGGAATTCCAGCGGATTAGCAGCTCTGTGTCAGAAACAGTGAGCAGGGGCCAAATGCCCATTTTTTTAAATATAAAAATCACAATTCCGTAATAGTTTGCTTGTTTCACAGTAGTTCGTGATTTCTTACAGTATATGTCAATAGCTAGCCTAACATATAATAAGAAAAAACAAGGGAACGTGCCAGGGCCTATTTCTCCAAAGAAAACAAAGCCAGTCTCTTCTACCAGGGCCGTAACACACAAGCACCATCCATTAAGAGGACAAAGTAGTTGATGGACTCGTGATTGTGAAACTGAATACTTGGAAGAACCTGCTGTCACATGCTTAGGGGACCTTGAGGATGTTCAATCTCTCTCTCTCGTGCCCTCTCTTGCTCTCTCTCTCTCACACATACACGTGTGTGTGCGTGCAAATAGGTATGATCAGATCATACACTCCCTGCTAGCCATTTTTAAACTCCAAGTGTGATAACTACGAAATGCATCCATTAGAAACAGCAGCATTTAGAGATCAAATTGGTTTCCTTCTGCTTCCTTTGAAATGACATGATTACTTCTTTCAGATGGATCTCAAGAAAAAGGGGGGAAAGAAAGGCAAACAGAGCCCAAGACCCTAATGGCCTTTCTATTCCAATGGAAATTTTGGTTTCTGCTGAAGAATTTTGGTGGCACAGCGGATGCACCTACCTTTTAGGATCAAAGCTGCTGAATCACACCCTTGTCTGAAACCAGAGGAGAAACCTCAGAGCATCATGATTCCGACGCACCTGCCCTCCTGGGCATGCAGCTAGTCACAGGAGCTCAGGAAGAGGCACACTACAGCCTCTGAAGTCCCACAGCGGCCTTGACTCCCTGTCCATTTTCCGCATTGGCTGAGGGTGCTGGGAGGGGGGCATTGCTTTTTAAGCACCACGGATATTTATCCAGCGAAAGGAGCATAGTTTCAGACAGTCTATTTAGCAAAAATAATAATAACTCAAAATTTAGCCCCGCTTAGCCTAACCTAAACCTTCTGCTAATTCGCAGTCATAAATAAGCAGCATCGGCAAAGACATTAAAGATGGAAGCGATAGAAATAGTCAGGAAGGGCAGAAGAAAGCAATTCCATCACAGTTTGCAAAATACAAAAGGTATTAAAATGCCAACAATACAGAAATAGACTTGAACAATTTGTTTTAAAAGCGAGAGGGGGTTAGAACTCCCAGACTTCCTAAGCTGGGTGTCTTAGAGGTTTCATTGATTAGTTGATAGGTTTGCTGGAGAGTGATTAGGCGATTACTCAGGAAGGTCTGGAGGGCTGCCTCCTGTGAATAAGATGCGGAGTCGAGTCCTCTCTCCCCCACCCCCCGTGACAGATGATATCTGTTTTCTCCTGTGAGTTTGAATTTAAGAGCCACTGAAGCTCAGCAACAGTATATTCTAGCTCAAATGAGCTGAAAATTGCATTCAATTTGAATTTCAAAAATAGAAGGGAGGAAGGGAGAGAAAAACCCTCCGCACCCACCAAGTCTCCACACTTTTCAGCTGCTTCCTGCTGCTGAGCTGCCTGTGCCAGGCTGGGGACCCGAAACCAGGATGTGTTGCAGGGGAAAGAGCATCGCTGGATGCCTGCCCAGTCGGAGTTTAAAAATAAACTTTTAATAGTCAGGATCAAAGCAAACCTCACTTCTACGCACATGCATAATGCAAAATGCGACCCACCGAAGAAATAGATTTATCTGCTCCGAACTCAAATTGGACCACTTTCTTTCTTTTTCTTTCTTTCTTTCTTTTTTTTTTTTTTTCTTATGCACTGTGGAGCTGCCAAAGGTGAAGGTGTTTTCCCTGGGAAGCTCTAGAAAAGTAAATTCATTCCTAAATTAACATTCATTCCCTTTCAGCTCACTTGAGACCCCTCCCCTTGTTGCAGGCACCCCCTTCCTTCAAAGCAGATGCGTTCTTGAAAAGCTGCATGACGGTGCCATTGATTTTTTCAAATCAAATCATATTTTAAATGCTCTGAGAGAGTTGGTTATTTAAAGGAAACTTGTGATAAATTATTTTATGAAGCCAAGCTATTTTTAGTGTGCAAATAACTGTCCCTTCTGTAATGGCCCAGTAAGCATGAATTCAAAGCAGAGCCAGATTTTCTGAAAGCAGGGCACACCTGTCCTTTTTAAGAAGCAGGTTTAAGTACCGCCAATATTTACAACCAAACTGATGCTATGCAAAACAGCAAATACTATTCCAGAATTATAACTGAATATTTGGGGCCAGAGCTCCATTATTTTGATAGTTTCAGCTGAGGAAGCAGAGAGAGCACCATGTGCATTCTAGACCACTTCCAATGTGAAAACACATCTCCCACCACGGAAGTTGTGCTTGTTTGCAAATGACGCACTCTGGGTGCCAGGAGAAAAAGAATTTCACTTCTGAAATGCCATTTGCTATACTGAAGCAGGCATCCATAGACTGTTCTTTGGAAATATGACTCACCTGGAGGACACAGGGACAGTACCCCTGGGGTCCCCCATATGGCAGGTGCTCAGATCACAATGAGTCCATCAAGGATCCTGCAGTCTGATTCACAAGTCCCACTCAATCCAAGTGGGGGAACTGGGTCTAAAGGACCAACCACAGCCCGTGGTAAGCCAGGAGAGGAGGTCATGATTGGAAGCTCCTGCCAAGGTGGAGTCAAGGGGACTCACCACTAGACATGTTTGGAAAGAACTGGCCAGCCACCGGAAACTAACAATGCAGCCAGAACTGCGAAGGAGCTAGAATAGGCAGGGAGCGCTTCATGCGTGACACAGGATGAGATCTCATGGAAAGCGATGCTTTACCTCATCGCCAAAAGAGCAGAATGAAGAAAATCTAAGCCCGACCACCACGGTTTATTTGTCAATACAGCAAAGTAACAGAGATGAGCCACACCATCCCGAGGACTCGTGGTCCCTGCCACACACACCCAGGAAAGCCCAGTTTCTCACGGTATCACCAAACGAAATGCTGTGGAGGACCACAACGACGTCTTGGCCTTTTAAAAGACAGACTGAGGGGAACATCAGAAGTCCTTCATTTTCCTTACTAATGAAAGCATGGCCAAGGTAAGGTGACAGAGGATAAAGACATCAAGGGGCCATTAGCCGCATGGCATCACATGCCACTATGTAGGTGGGTTTCTAAAGAACAGCACTGCCTCCTAATCAAGGAGGGAACCCCTTACCTTTCAAGCTGCGACAATGTGAGTGGAGGACTTTTTCCTTACATCTTCATCATTTAATATTGTTCATTGATGAACCAATCAGCCGTCAGCTCTGTTCATTTATGCAACGTGAGCAAGGATCCAACCCAGAAAAAGAAAGAAAAGCGAGGTCAGTGTTTTCAGCTGCTGCATTAATAAAACCTCCCAGCAATAGAGTTAAGCACGCATCAACAGCTACGATGCGGCGGGCTCTGACCTGAGCGAGTCTGCTTTCCTATGTATACACCTAGGGCGGTGTTAACACCCCAACGAAGCTACAGTCCTTGTTTATATTTTAAGTCTTCTTCCTTCTCAGCTTTATCTGATTTATGAATCTTCTGCTCCTCTCTTACTTATAGCGAACGCCCTCCCAGTGTTTCCCATTGGAACCCCCACCTATGACATTCAGAGAGACAATCTTCTAAGACCAGTGGACTTGCTACTCTGCAGAACACAGTCATTCCTCCACATTTGAATTTTGCTTCCTGTTTCTCTAATCCTTCAAAAAGACAAATGGCAACGGTTGGAAATGCACGAGTTTTCTAATTGGAAAGATTCCGTTTCAAATAACTCTGCTGTGGGCTTTAACCAAACACATACACCACGTCAGGTAGAATGCTTGTCTAGCATAGGAAGTGCTTGTGATTAGCCTCGCAAAATCACCAATATTTCACCAATTCTGATCTATAAAAATGGCAATTCCATAGGATACATCTGAATGCGACCCAAGTCTCCACCAGGATGTAAGCCCTGGAAGCCCCCTTACAGTTTGTTTGTTGAATCATCTGCTGAGCTTCATTACCTAAAAAAGGCAGGGAGAATTAATTATCCAGGTGGCACCAGGCTGTTTTCCACCACACTCCTGGGAAAGCGAGCCGGCCACAGCAGACCCTGCGGGGCAATGAATGCAAAGAGATGCCTGTGCGTCACTAGAATGCTCCCACGGAGGCCTCTGCATGTATTCACCATGTATTCACTGGCAAGCCCACAGCTGCCCCTCTCTGCTTTTGAGAATAGTGATAAAATAAATCACTTGACAAATAATCAAGACTGAAGTTTCGGCTCTAATTTTCTCTCAATGCCCCAATGCTGGGAAAAGTAACCCAAATCATGTTTTGATCACTTGCCTTAATGCTAAAGAGCAACTATTTGGGCCCCAGCAACAAGGAGACAATTCTAAAGTAAATCCTTCCATAGCATGACAGCTGAACACCAGCTAAGCCTAGAGACCAGAGCGGAGGCTTTGACAACGCCCTGGGCTTTAACGGGGTCTGGAATCAAAGACAGAATGAGGGATGTTTTGCAGATAAGTACAAGAGGTTGTTTCCAGGATTCCCTTGAACAAGGGAGAGGGCCTGATGAGTGGGATGGGAGAGCCCAACCCTATTTATATTTTAGGACTATGAGCATGGGCGGTCTGCCAGTCAGAGCTACGGCCTGGGTACGGACAAAGAAACACTGGGAGAGAACCCTCTCAACTAGCATTCCAGGGGTAGAAGCCCAAGAGAACCAAGTTAGGTTGTTAGTTCTTTATTTTTATAAGGAGGCTTAGGACTCGGGGTGTCCAGAGGAACACAGTCAACACGAGCCTTGCAAGTGTGGACTTGCACAGTGATGTCGCTGTCAGATCGGATGCCAGTGGCCGTGACTAAAGCTACTGCAGACGTCAAGACGGAAGCACACCACACAACACTTCAGGCACATCACTCGTCGGACTCTAGCTCTGAAGCTGACAAGTGATCAAAATAGCACATGTATTACAATAATGGCGTTTGGAACCACCCATGTGAGCTCTTGAAGCAGAGGTAGTTATAACTCGGGAGAGTCAGGGTCCATGGGTCAGGGGAGACACTTGGGCACCAGGAGGGGGTACGGAATTAGTTTCAGCTAGCTTCATGATGGCTGTTGGAAACCACAGGGCATAGCTCCTACTCTGATATCCAGGTTAAGCAATAACAACCAACCCAACGGATCCTCTACCGAAGATGGGGGCTCAACAAACAGCCCTTAAAAGTCAGCTGCTGAATGATCTGGAAGGTATTTGTGGGTAACCTGGAAAATCCACTATGATTATTTTTCTGCTGAATGGAAAGTTTCTGAACTCCGAACAAGCCACTGTAAAATGTGGACCAACTCATTGCTGTTTTGCAAGCAGGGAAGCACCCAGGCCAGTGATGGTGAATCTTTCAGAGACGAGTGCCCGAGTTCACATAATTTTGCAAAGTGCCAACACTGCATATAAGCCTGAGTGGTGGGGGTTTAATTTATAAAAATCAACACATACATAAATAGTATTTGTCTTTAAAGAAAAACAAATAGCATGCATGCCATAGGTTCACCACCCTGGACCTAGATCCAGTTATGGATCTAGCACATTTTTAATTCCAAATACTTAAGAGCATATTGTAGCAGGACAGTCCTATGACTTTTTTTGTCTCTTATTTTCTTTTATTACCTTTTTTTAAACAAACATTTATTTGAGAGTATATCAGTAATTGATATGACATTAGAAGCAGTACTCATTTAGAAAACCAGCAAGAAATCATATCTATATCTTATACTATGAATAACCACTATGAAGACAACAATATGCAATGTGTTAATTATTGTAACTGTCCTAATGACCTGTTTTGAAACTGTCTCATTGCTATTTCTTTCTCAATAAAATTAATAAAAAAAGAATATTTTATAGGGAGGAGTTACCTATAATCTCCTTACACACAGATATAAAACCCTGAGTGCATACATTTGCAAAAAGTAAATGGATAGTAAACATAGACATTTAAAAAGGAGAAACATAATAATTCTTTTGGTCTTTCTAAAGAGAACCTTAGCATACAGTCAGATAATAAAAGACGAACAGAAGAGCTCCTTCACCTGCCCAGATTCCCTGTTGTGTGTTGTTTGTGTCAGTCTAAATTGGCCTGATGATTGGAAGATTTTGGGGCATCATTGGGTTTTTAGGAGGACAATCAGAAAACCTTATTCTGAACAAGCATCTACCCTGGGTAGCAGGGGGGTTGCGGGACAAAGACAGCTTCTGTCCCCAAGAAGCTCACCCTAAGCAGGGAGGAAGCAGAGGGACAGAAGTGCTGAGATGCCCCTCTAAAGGAAGAGAGGGTCAGAGAGTGGACAGTAATCCATGCAGGCAGATGCCGCTTTGTAGTGGCGAGTGCACCACGTCAGGATTCCAGATTTAGCTCTCCCAATATTCGCCACTTCCCAAATTCAATAATATTGGCTGCTTTCTGTTGCAATTAGAGAATCTTAGAGAAAGCTTTGCTGGGAGGACGGAACATTCTAAAACTGAGTGTTCTGTTTATCACGTCAATTGAGATTCTTGATTTTAATACTTGGCCAACTACCCTCCCTCCACTTTTGCCCTGGAAACATAAGAAGTTAGGAAGGGAAAGGAAAGGAGACAGCGGGTTGGGGAGAAAAAGGATAGATGAAAGGCTAAGAGAAATAGTGGAAGGCAACAAGAATGATCAGGACGAGGAAAGCTGCAGCGGTCACTGGGGCGAGCTCGGAACACCGCGACTGTCCCCAGAGTCATGCAGGTACCACTTCTGGGTCTTTCATGCCATTTCCCGCAAATGGAGGACCGCTGGTGTGGACAGCTTGCAGATGATCCACCGGCACTCTCATTTTACAGAGCAGGGAAAGGAGGTCCTGGACGCCACGACCATGGCAAGCCAGTCTAACAGTCTCCGCACCAAAGCCAGTGGAAGCAGGCATTTCCGAGTCATAGAAAATGGCCAGTGCCACCCACAGTAGGTAAAGATGGAAAATTCTCTTCTTGCAGGGGAACTGGATCAGCACGCAGTTCTAGAGCCTGCAGGAGTGGTTGGAGTAGGCAGCACTGCAGCGGACTTTGCTCCGTGTGAAGAAGGGAGAGCCCACTGCCCATCGTCAGGGCCAAGTTCCCCACCCACCAAGCCCAGTCCCAGGGAACTGCCTCTGATGACAACAACGATCACACCATCTTGGCAGAGCTGTTCACGGTGCCACTGAACTTACATGAACAGCTCCCTCTGTCTTTAACAAGATAAATGGGATGGGGCAAAATACAGGAGCGACATCAAGGATCAGTAAAAACTGCCCCCAAGGAGAGGTCATCTGCCCCAGCAAGGAGGCAAGACCCACGTGGGAGGGAAAGCAAGCCTTACTAAGCAGGATGAGCAGAGCGCTGGGGAGCAGAGCAGGCGGCGGAGGCGCGGGCCCCTCAGCACCTATTTTCAGAATTTCCTTCAAGCTGGCTTGGGCTGAGCACCATCAATTATTTAAAGGATGTAACATGATGCTTCCTTTGTTGAAGCAAATCTGCAAGCAGACCCCGAGAGAAAATAAAAAATGAATTAGGCGGAATTTATTAGTGTGCTTGAAGAAAACAAAGATTTAGCTATTGGGATTGATTCTATCTCAGAAATAGTTCAATTTTGTCTCCTAAAATCCACAACCCTTCCCCCCCTTCTCCTTCCCATTTATTTATTTTCTACAGTAGATCGCCCACAGAAGGAGGGCATGAATCATTTCCTAAACTTCTCCTTTCTTTTCAGATTCAGCTTTGATGTATCATCTTCATTTAAATTACAAGCATACTAATCTGTAACACTGTTTACCAAGGAGCATTTTAAATGAAAGATGCAAGAAGCTGCATCAGTTCACATTTCAGAAATGACTTTAGACTCCGGACCTCGTAAAAAAAAAAAACAGCCGGCGGTGTTCTCTGACTTTGGCTGCTATATTTCAGTGCAGTGAATGAAATGCAATGAGTGAATTTTGGTGGTAGCTGGTCTGATCCAGAGAGGGGCACCAAGCCCCGGTTCTGATTTTTGGCAGTCCATGGTTAAGAAAAAATGTCAACAGAGTGGCAGGGGGTGAGGGGCATGAGAAAGCTACCTCACGCCTTCGTGAGCAAATACGAGAGGAGAACAGCTCCCTGGATGGCTCACCGGCATTATTAACTAAGTAAATGAATTCACTTTTGGGATGACAAAATTAACTAAGTAAATGAATTAACTTTTGGGTCACAGACTCAGTACCTGAGTCTGTCACCACCAGTTTAATACTTTCCAAAAATAATAAGTGGCCCCATTAAGCCAGTCAGTGAACAGAACCTGCTGCCTTTAGGATTTGATCTGGCTCAGCTTGTGCCGCAAAGGTACAGAACAGAGATCGGACTTCCAGCGTTGCCGACGCAGCCCTCCTGGCACACTCAAATAAGGACATCATACAGAGCCAGGGCTGTCACAGGAGGCTGCAAGGGGCAGCGTCAGTCCGAGGGGGGCAATGTCCCTGGCTCTTCAGAAGACAGGTCCAGGCAGAGCAGGAAGACCCACAGTACAGAAACTTCTCCTGGGCTGGCTGGTCATCCACACCATGACGGCAACTCAGAAGCGCCACCTCTACGCTTGCACTGGTCCAGCAGAGAGGGATCCACGCAGAGCACACTGACTCTCTAGATCGTGAAGGTGGAAGCAACGATAGAACATTTCAGAAGACATGCCCAACTGTCAGGTTACCAATGACCACCTTAACTTATTAGCTAGTGGAGATACTGTCCTAAAACAGGTCAGGGGCTGGGGAAGTAGTTCAGGCTTGAGCAGGTGCTTAGCCTACTCAAGGGCCCTGGTTCAAGTCCCAGAACCAACAAAACAAAACATCTCATAGATCAGCTCACACTGCTTCTGGGCCTGTCTCATGGGGAAGGGTACCACCGTCCAACCCATTCGGCAGACAGACAGGAGGGCCACTGCTAGGCTCACTTTTTCATCACTGACATTACCCACCTCATCTCTAGGTCCTTCCTCCTTGGAAAACAATGACAGAAGCAATCACATTAAATCACAAGGAAAAACACACAGATACACGTTCTAGAAGAGGCGTCCACCTCACAGTCCACTCCTTGGAAAGCTGCTCTGGGCATTCTGTTCAGTCTGAGGGCGACCTGAGACTCAGGCAGCTGAGGTGCAGTGTGCTCCTATGCTATTTTTTTCTGACTCAAAATAGTACACCCATATCTGTGGCTGACAGGAGCACATCACCTCAAAGGGTGTTTCAGACAGTAGAGAGGTCCCTCCAGAAGTGAATCTTCCTTTGTGTCACAGTCCAAGGGGACAATGGACACAAATTCCCTTCCCAAGAAGGCTACCTCTGGGGACTTTCCGAATTCACCTGCCTGGTACAGAGCGGAGCGAGGCGACTTGCTCTGGCTCGCAGATCTGTCTCTGCATGGCTTCCTGGCTCCAGGACCCAGTCGTTCACGTGGGAAGCCTGGAAGCAGCCTCTGTGTGAGTATTTACAGCAGGGAAACAGCAGCCTGCATGCAGCAGGGAGGCTGCCGATCCCCGCTGTCAGAAAGCTGCCTCACTGGCACAGCCCTGACCAAGGCCTTAATTTCATTTTCTTCTTCTTGATACCACAGGGTGCCCCCTCAAACTCGCCTTTCTCTTCTCCTGTACTAGCAGCTCCCCAAACACCTTGTATGCTGCACGCCACTAAACCTGCTTGCCCACTCCCTGCAGCTCACGGTGTCCCCTGCAGGAGGTGGTCAGTGACAAGACTCTCTGCATGTGCCATGCATAGGTGTCCCCACACCATACTCAGCACAACAACCTTAGATGTTTCCTACTGATGTCACAAACTCCCTAAGACTTTGAGATCAGTCTTTATGTCACCACCTGGAAGCATCAGGGACACGCACTGTGGACATTCCATGTAGGACACACGAACTTTCGTTGTGTTTGAATCATTAAGTCCCTGGGCATTGGGTACTCATGTCACTATTACTGCCACCAAATGCTCTCCTCTTGTTTACACAATGCTTTGCTTCCTGTCACCACTGGATCCGATGAATACAGGTCTGAGGACTGGTCAAGATTGGGAAGTACCCTGGCCTCCCCGCTGCGCTGCGTGCGGATCCGCCTGGCAGCTTTGCTCCTGTGCCTCGGGCGAATTGTTAGCTCTGAAGCTGTTTCCTCCCTAACCTGGTGGGGCAGGGGCTCCTCTCCATTTTCCCTTCAGTGATGTCACCTAAATGAGACATTCTGATTTAGAGTCACTGCCACGTGAGAAGTACCTGAAGAATCCAAGCCATGTGCCCCACAACTTGTCAAGGAAATTAACTATAAAGACAGTATCGATATTATACAATTAAAATGAGAGCTCTTAACATATTTAATTTCCCCCTGACCTGACTTTCTTCAGTCATTATGGACAAAAAGCATGAATTCATTATTTGCAAATAGCCCAGACTGCTTAATGTACTCCAGTAGGCAGCAAGACACCGTCCCATGTGCGCATGCCCACACATACATTTAAGCATGTGTGCGCCTCTACCAAGGGCAAAAATAGTAATGAAGGAGCCATTCCAAGTCATTAGCAATGCAGACACACTACAGTGGAACTGTAAACATGTAAACATATTTTAGTGCATATATTTTATCTTTCCATAACATTCATAAGGGAGGTAGAGAGATAAATAAGGGAGGGAAACATTTTGTATCATTTTAACCTTTCCAGATTATTTACTATATGAAGTACTCCCCCAACCCCATAAATTTGTCTAAGGAATCTATTTGGGACTGTTTGGGATTGTTGTGTTTTTAAAAATCTAACAATCATAGCTCTGGAGCTTAATCACTTGTATGTGTTACAAAACCAGATGGTTCAAGTGGGTGTTTGTTTACAAGCTCTCTCCATAAGGTTCTGGCTTCTCCTTAGACCCAAACTGAGTATTTCAATATTTCAACTCAGTAAAGAGGCAAAGGATAATGAATAAAACTATGAAGAAAAGCAGTGAGTAGTCCCTGGCTGTCACAGGTCCTTGGGCTTCCCACTTCCGCTGTGCTCCGCCACCCTCTAGGTGTTGTGATGAAACCTCTCATCCTCCTTTGAGAAAATTTTGTTGCTGTTTCACTTACTTTGCACTAAGTAAGCCTGCAGCCTTTGCGCCCTGGCTGGTCTTGGCAGAGCAGCTAACCTACGGGAAACACCCAACCAGAGACTCTGGCGTGTGTTCTCCTTTCTTCTACATCCAGAAGGCTGGCCGCACAGAAGGGAGGGGAAGCCTCCCGCCCTAGAACTTCCAGAAGGACACGGCGCTGCGAAGGCAGAGCACAGTGTCCTCCACTGCAGTGTCCCCAACCACGTCCACAGCGATGCTCAGCCGCAAGAGAGGGCAGAGGCTCCATCCAGGGAGAGCTCAAAGCATTCGAAACACACGCCATCCCTTCTCGAGTGTCCAGCACACCCTTGTAAAAGCACACAGGACAGTAGGACAACTGTTGCCCCTCGCAGAGCTGGCGTTCTCAGAAAGGACCCTGAGTGCACAGGGGATGGATCCAAAAATATGACCACTTTCTTCCAAAACTCACGTTCTCCAGACTTGATTTAAAACGTGTCATTAGTCTTTACCATGTACAGTTACGAACACCTAGATAAATTAGCACATTCATGATTTATGTGACTGTTTTGCCTCCTGTTCTGGAAGAAACATTTAAGAAAGAGCTTTTTCATTGTTTATAGCCTTTAATAAAGGAGAGTGTCACTGGTGAAATTCAAACAGACTTGAAATACTGTCCTGATTTCCAACAAAAGAAATCAAGCTTAGAAAATACACTTGTGTATGGCGGCCGCATCCACCGTACAGTAATCCATCCTCAGTTAAAGCTGCTGGATGAACTAATAAGTAGCAACTGGCTCTGTATGAAGGTAAGACCCGGCCTGCACACAGGAGATTAAACAGAAACTCAGCCCTGATTTGCTACCTACCCTTCCACTGTTGCAAGCATTAATTATTCACATTTGCAACGTGGGTTGTTTTACACAATCGCTAAAGATGCTTATTCTGTGATGTAGGTGGGAACTATATTTCCACGTATCTGAGAAGAACAGCGTTGGTGCCTGCAAAAGAAAAGAAAACAAAACAAAAAGAAAAGAAGGAGCCTTGTAAGGGTAAGACCAGAGTGTGTTGTTAGAACTACTCACTTTCAGAAGCAGAAAACTCTTCCAAAAATTCTCATTATTGATCTCAGCTTTAAGCAGAAAGTACACTTTTCTAAATTAAAAATACACACACACACACACACACACACAGAGTCTCCACCTAATGGAAGGTCACAGATAGAACTTTCTCAAGATGTTGACCATGAAATTTACTTCAAAATGAGTGGCCACGTGCAACAAGAATGCTTAAAAACCAAGAAGTGATTTCCGCTAATCATACCCCTCTAGTGGACACTGGGAAAATCTCTCAAGGTCTCTCCACATGATGAACACTTCTGCAGATCAGAGGAGGCGAGATTCCAGGCAGGAAGCATCATTCGTGCCACGATTTATGCTCTGTACGCTGTCAGCAGCGGTATGTTCATTTAGCATCAGATGCAAGTTATTCAGGGGCATAGATAATGCAGAGAGTGTCAATACTGATGTTACTATTTATAGCCCAATAAACTACACTTTGAACAATATTAGTAGCGTTAAGCTTAGGTAGCACTCCTGGCATTAACACCTTAATACAGATATATGGCTACAAGCACAGTTTACAGCATGGAACATAAACACAAATCCGGCGATACTAATAAATCACTTTCTTGGCTGCTTAAAAACATACTGCCAAAATGAGCTTTACGTATTACACAGCGGAGCAGAAGGCAGCGATATATATTTAAATTTTCCATTTTTAAGCTGTCACTCAAAAACTTTTCATACTTTTTTTAGCTTATTGATCTTCCTGGCTTGCGATAAGACTTCAACTGCTTGGTTGAGCTGTTTTTAGTTTCTGCTTCTTATTAAAAGAGCTAAATCAGGAATCATAAAATGCTACTAATTTAGCAGTTTTCAATAGAAACAAAAGCGAAACAGCACCAAAATAGTGTAGCCCTCATGTTTTATTGCCTAGAATCCTAGATTTAACTACTATATAGCATAATAATGGCTATTATTGAGCCACACACCTGTCTCTTTTTTTCTGGCATCTATCATCTATCTGTCTGTCTGTCTACCTACCTACCTACCTACCTACCCACCCACCCACCCACCCACCTACCTACCTACCTACCTACCTACCTACCTACCTACCTACCTACGTATCCATCTACCTATCTCTGTATCTACGCTAGAAAAGAAAAGCTTATATTAATCACTATCTTAGTTACTCTTCTCTCGTTGCTGGGACAAATACCCGACACTCAAAATGAAGGAAGG
>NDGM011177544.1:0-12217 GCA_002564305.1 Octomys mimax | reverse complement strand
CTCCTGCCTCATCTTCCGAGTTCTGGGATTATAGGCCTATGTCACCACACCCAGCCACTCCCCCCACTTTGATTGTTCCCCTCAGCAATCCTCCCACACACCCCACACTGACCACTGCCTGTCCTCCAGCTAATCCGAAATCCACTGGCTCCAGGAACGGGGCTCCAGGTCACTCTCATTCTGGTTGCATCCGACAGCATGACCCGAAGTACTGGGACAGCAAGGGGAGCTTCTGATTCTAAGGGTTAAACATAGACAGGAGCCAATGATCAAGAACAGGGCAGGAATGGGCTATCAACCACCCCTCTAAGCTCCCTGCAGTGCTCACCTCGGTGGACAGTGAGGATGCTGGTGTCACCCTCCTGGCGGCCCATGCGAGCAGACACTCGCACAGTATAGCTAAGCCCTGCCCGAACGTCATCCAAGTCAAAGGCAGTCTGGCTCCCAGGAAGCACCAGGGTCCGCTCAACCCCTAAGGCAGGATTGGCAGAGAGGACAGGCTTATAACATGGTGGCAGTCAGTGGTGGACAGCGGTACAGGCTGAGAGGTTCTCAGGCTGGGGATGCTGGGTGTTTGAGGCCAGACAGATGAGATGCAGATGTAAAAAAGGATAAGAGATGAGGACCAGGTCAAGAGGAGCCCAGTGCTGAATGGGGACCCTGGATGACACAGGCAGTGAACAGGAGCAAGGCATGCAGGATGACAGGAGTGGTGGACAGCAATTCGAGTCAACAGGGCTTGGACAGACCGATATCAGAGAGGTCTGATAACAGAGAGGTCAGTGTGGAATGACACAAGTGAGAAAGTGCCAACAGTGGTCACAGCTGGGTTTAACAGAAGGGCAGCTTGTGATTGTGGAGAAGGGAGGACAAGAAGAGAGGGACAGAGCTGGTCGTGGTGGTGCAGGCTTATCATCCCAGAACTTGGGAGGCTGAGGCAGGAGGATCACAAATTCAAGGTCAGCTACATAGTGAGTTGAAGTCCACCTTGAACTACATATCAAAACTCTGTCTCAGAAACAAAAACAGGCTCGGGAGACAGCTCAGTGGAATAAGCGCCTCCCTGGCAAGTGCATGGGCCTGAACTCAATCCCCAGTTACACACACACACACACACACACACACACACACACACACACAAAGCCATAGAAGAGATGTGGGGCAAAGAGTGGAGACAGACGTGTGTAAAGCAACACTGGGGCAAGGGAGGGGACAGGCCAAGCTGGAGGCTGTTCTGGGTTCATTGTCACCTTGGGAGGTGGATATGGACAAGGACACAGTGAGGAAGAGGCTATAGGGACCCACTGGAAGGAGACAGGGAGAGGGTGTACTCAGACCCCATGAGCTGGAACTTCAGTATTCAGAGAGTTCTCTGGCTGCCTCCTCTTACCCTGGGTGCTGCGCACAGTGATGCGGTACTCAGTGGCACTAGGGACTGGGCTCCAGGACACTCTCACCCGCTGCCCTGGCAGTTCAGTTGCTTTCAGGTCCCTCACAGGGCCCAGGGGCTGCTCTGGCCCTGCTGGATGACACAGCATAAGAGGCAGCCTGGAGCCATCCACCTTCCCCAAGGCTCAGCCCACCCCCCAGAGCCCTCACCAGTGGGAACGACCATGGCAGGTGTGGCCACCTCATGGCCCTCCAGTAGAGTATAGAGTGTGAAGCGATACTTGGTCCCCGGCTGCAGCCCTGTCAGCTGGTAGTGGGTCACGTCCGCGGGCAGCACCACTTTCTGTGGTGGCTCTAGGCCTAGACAGTGACAACATCAGGCCAGCTGAAGGCACACCTAGACCCCTGCCCCCCCCCGACCCTCTACTGACCACTTTCACGATGCCACTCCAGCCGATAGCCACGGGCCTCAGGCACCAGGTTCCAAGAAAGAAGGATGGCTGTGGGGCTCAGGATGACATGGCGCAAGGTCTGCTCAACAAAGGGGTCTGCCAGGGCACATGGACATAAGTGGACTCTCCCCTTCCCCTGCCAGCCCAGTCCAGCCCAAAGAAAAATGCAGGCTTCTCACCAGTGCGGGCAGTAAGAGGAGTGGCAGGCCCTACACTTTGGCCAAACACAGCGCTCACAGTCACCTCGTAGTCCATGCCAGGCTCCAGGTCACGCAGTAACACGGACCCCTGCCCAGGGCCCAGCTCCTGCTGCTGTACAGCACCCCCTGAGTGGAGGCACAGACAGTTCCAGGGGCCTTGCAGACTCAGGGCCCCATGGCCTTTTCTGTAGTGTGGGGACGCCCATCATGCACACCTTCCACTTACCACTGAGGACGCGCCATGTCACACGGTAGCCAGTGGCACCCAGCACACTCTGCCAGGTCACCAGGAGGCTGTGAGCTGTGGTGTTCTGGATGGTCAATTCTGGCCCAGCGAGAGCAGCTGCGGAAAAGATTAGCAGAGTGGAGAGTGGGCGAGGCAAGTAGGGCCAGGCAGTTAGGTGCAGGGGTCAGAGGTGGGGAGAGGTACTCACTGGTCCGAGCAGTCCCACTCACAGCCTCCCCGATGCTGTTGGCATAGAGAGCAACCACAGTCACCTGGTACTCAGTCAGAGGCCGGAGACCTTGCAGCCACACGTTGGTCTCACCAACTGGGACATTCACCTGTCCAGGGTCACAGGCTACCTCATCTTGTCCAACCCAGCACCAGCCATCCACCTATCTCCCCTGGCAGCTTTACCTCCTTCCGCTCGTTTGGTAGTGGCTGTCCCAGCCCTGTCAGAGGGGTGTAATGGACCCTGTAGCCAGTCACAGGGCCACTAGCTGCAGTCCACCGTACTCTCAAGGACTGACTGCCTGGCTCAGACAGCACCAGGTCCCGGGGGCCAGATGTCAAGTCATCAGCTGCAAATGGGGTCAGGTGATCAGGTAGGAGGGTAGGGCCTCAGAAGCACAAGAGAGGGACCCCAGCACGCCCAGCCTGGGGCTGGCAGGCATATAGTATGGGCAGGAACTCACAAGGTAGGGTCACAGGCACACCCCCAGCAGTTGTGCACACTCTGCGAGAAATGAGGGGCAGTAGAGTTCTCAAGATGCGGAAGTCATTGACGAAGAATGAGAAATCACTGCTTGGCTGTGAAGCAACTCGATTCAGCTCCTCAAAGTCAGCGTTCTTGATTCCTGAGGCCACAGCCAATTAGGACTTGGTTGCCCATGTATCCTCTGAATGGCCTTCCCCAGCTGACCCTCATGGCAGCTCAGGACTTACCCACAGCAAACAGCTTGACATCCTTCTCCTTTAACCTCTGGGCAGCTGTGTCTACCAGGTCCTGGGACTTCCCGTCGGTGATGAGGATGCAGACCTAAGGCAGAGGCAGAAGCCAAGTCAGGGCTTCCTCAGATATTCACTTTGGAGCCACCTCAGGAGCAGGGGAGGGATAGGGATCACCTTGGAGATGCCAGGTCGGGACAGCTGGGCCAGGAAGACATGGTCGGCCACGTGGAGGAGTGCAGCCCCTGTGCGAGTGTTGCCCCTCTTATAGGTGAGCTCACGGATGGCACGGATTACATCACCCCCAGAGCCAAGTGCATCCAGGCCAAATTCTGTCCTGATGGGGTAGAGCAAACACCAGGAAAAGGATAAGGACTGTTTCCAACCTTAGTCCTAGACGGCCTCTGGAAGAGGACTTGAAGCCCCCCTGTTCAGAGATTCCCAAGGACACCTTTATGTACCACTGTGGCTGAGTCCAGCCTATCAGGAGCCCTTGCGGTTGACAGCTCAGAGGGACAAAATGTCTAGTGAAATAATTGCTGGAGGAGGTTGCAGGAAGATGAACTTGGCTAGTCAGGGAGTGCTTCTGATGCATGGAGATGCAGAAAGGGTCAGAGAGATAGAACAAGAGCACGCAACTGGCACTGGGCATCTGGGGGTCCCAGCCCTCCTCCTTCCTTTACCATTCAGATCAAAACTAGAGCCTTCCCATGTTGGGCTGTGTACTCTCCCAGCAACGTGTGTGCCCTCTGGAGTGAAGCCCTCCCCATCTCCAGGGAAGGTCCCGGGTAGGGACTCTCTAGGCTCCTCTAATCCTGTCTCTAAACAACCCTGAGTCCAGAGTATATAGACTCTCCACCCTGCTTGTTGAACTCTACAGGTCCCCACCTCACCCAGGCCACACTCACCGTGGGTCATCACTGTACTGCACCATGGCAAAACGCACTCCCTGGGCACTAGCTGCCCCTGTGAAAGGCAGCACCAGTCCCTCCACGAATCCCTGTACTTCTCGAAAGTTGTTGCGGCCAATGGAGGAGGAGCCATCCAGTAGAAAAACGATGTCAGCGGCATAAAGGCGGGTACAGGTCACTGGAGCCCGAGGAAAGATCATGACCTTTGCTGGGAGTCCACGTGCCCTCCTCCCGCCTTGTGGACCCTTGGGACTGAGTCTGGGGTGGAGAGCAACCCAGATAGAATAGCCTGAGCCTGGGAACATTTGGAGGGAATGCTGTGGGGCCCAGGATGACTCTCCTGCAAGGGTCAGGACATGCAGGGAGAGAGAGTTTGCTCTGGTGTGGATCTGGGACTCAAACCAGCCTCTAGGGACCAGCCAAAGGAAGCAGGGGAGCATAATGCTGGGCTCAGCATGCAGATGGCCAGGAGGTAACATAGGGAACCCAGCTAGCCCCAGACTGCAGCGGATCTGGGAAATTTGAGAATTAGGTGGAGGAGGGGTCGTGGAGGTTGAGGTGTCAGAGATGAGGGCCACATGGAAGGATGGGTGACTGGATGCTGTACCCACCTCTCTCCCCAGGTTGGGCCCACAGTCGGGGCGCCCCCACCAGGATCCCAGCGCAGAGGGCTGCTACCAGGAGCCACGGCCTCATCCTGAGTGACAGAAACATTTAACCAGGTTCCCAGCCTCTGCCCCTTGCCCCCAAGGTTTTGACAGGTTTGAGCCCAGCATTCTCCCACCCCAAGTCTTGGCCTTGCCTGCGCGTCCCTCAGTCGGCTCCCGGCTCCCGCTGCCAGCGCCGCCTCGGTTGCAGTCCCGCCTTGCACTGCTCTAGAAAAGTCCCAGATCCCTGGGGAGGGAGCGAAGGGGAGGGGAGGGGAGGGGCGGTGGGCGGGAACAAGAGCGCCTGCCTCACCCACCCACCGCCCCAGAGGTGGCTGCCCCTACTCCTTCCCAGAGAGAATCTGCCCACTTAAGTCAAAACCCTCTTGTGGATTCTGGGAAACCCCAGGCTCTCGACAGGGAGGGGGCTTCCCAACCAACTCACATTAGGTCACAGAATGACCAGTGAAATGACTTGCAGGCTGAAGTGTGGACAGGTTCCTTCAGACCAGGGGGTAGCTATGCCAAGGTAGGGGGAAGCTGAAGCTGGAGATGAGTCACCCCCAACCTGGTGGGGGTGTCCAGACAAGCCTGTAGGCCATGAGTACTGACTCACGCCACTCCTGTGAATCAGCCGCCCCTCGGTCTGGTGGGCCTCTCAGGAGAGCCCCACCCCAACTTCCTTGACAGACACAGCAGCCCCCAGCAAGCCTGGGGTTCTGAACCTATTTTAGGGACATTAGACTCTAGTGGACTGGAACTAAGAAATGCAACCCCTTCATGGAGTGGGCAGGCAGGCAGAGAAAGGAATCTGTGTCATGTATATATGTCCAACACAATGCCCACCCCCCCCCCAATGCCTTGATCTAGTCCCAGGCAAATGCCATCCAGCTGTGTTTACAGGAAGGGGGCCTGTCCAGATGTGGAGGTTAGGACCACCCACAGCGACAGCTCAGCTCTCAGGAATCCACCTCCTGCAGCTTATGCCCCAGTGGGGAGCTTGTCCAAGTCTCAAGTCAGGGTCCCTACCTACATGCCTTGGACTCCCCTCCTTCAATCTATTCTTCTTGTAAGACCCTTCCACTCAAACCCCAGGCCCTGTCTCCTTTCCTTACTGCCCTCAGGGGTACCTGTAGCTTCCCCTTTCATAACTGACCCACTTCTTTCCCCTGATCAGCCTGACTTCCCACCCCTCTTCTGTCTCCCACCCTAGTCCTCAAGTCCCGAACCTTTTGTGTGTGTGTGTGTGTGTGTGTGTCACCAGGGATTGAACTCAGGACCCTGAGCTTGCCAGGCAAATGCTTATTCTACTGAGCTATCTCCCCAGCCCCTCTTGTTTTTGAGGCAGGGTCTCGCTATATAGCTCAGGCTAGCCTTGAACTCATGCCTACCTTCCTGCCTCAACCTCCTGAGTGCTGGGCAGGACCACCATCTTGAGGGAGTTTTTGTACCTGCATAGTTCTTATGTGGGTGATGCTGTGACATGGACAGAATTCTAGAAAACTAGCCTCCCATCTTCTTGCCCATCCTGAGTATTCTGGGCATGGAGAGAGCCACTCTATACTCACCACCACTACAAGGCCTTACCTGGTCCTGTTGCCTCCCTCCCCTGGGATCCAGGAACTGTGTTGGGACAGAACTTCAGATATTTGTCTCCCTAAACTCCTCCAGGCCTAAAGAATGTGATGTGGCCAGACCTGGGGGCAGTGAAGACCATCCAATACTGCCAACTTTCCTGTTGCCCAGGGCTGCAGCCACCCCTTATCTCTGACTTCCCCAACCCACCTACTGTGCTGGGACAGTGATCCAAGGGTAAGATCACCTCAGCTGTGCCAAGGATCTATCATACCTGGAAAGATACTATAGAAGGCAGTGGAGACCATACTGTCATCACTGAGGCAGGCCCTGTCCCCAGAGCCTTCGCCTCCTGTACAAGGGTGAGAGCAGCAGGTAAGCTCACAGCATACAGTACAGACACATGTGTACTGTGGGCCAGCCTGAGAAGAGAGGCCCAGCTCTGAGTGTAAATCACAGCAGAACTGAGGAGCCCTCTGGAATGAGGGGCAGCTGTGAGGGGTCAAAGGGACTGGGGAGGTTGTAGGGAAGGGAAAGCAAGGTTGGTTAGGGATGAATGCATGTCTGCAGGTCCCATGAGGCTGAGCAGGGATGTGGCCCTCTGAGAGTCCCAGTGTCAGCCTCCTTATAGGTGCCTCGTAGTAGACAAGGACTCAGGCACAGGATCGGGGCCTGGTGCCTACCTGCAGCTGCTCCCATCAGGGCAGTGGAACCACCAAAGACAGACCTCCTTCCTATGCTTCCCTGGACATTCCCTTGCTTTATGTCTGTCACCAGCTCTGCAACATGACACAAGCCCCTCACATCACAGGGTCCTGTGTATCTCAATTCCGCACCAGAACCACAGCTAAAGCTGAGCAGCTGTTCCCTCCAACCCACTCCTCCCCAATGCTCTCCCAGCCCTGCTGGGATGCTATTCTTATTAGGAAGGGCCAGAACCCAGCCTGCCTCACCACAACCACCAGAGATCCAGGCCGAGTCCCAGTGCTAATAAACCTCAGCTCTGAATGAGTCCCTTCTCTTCAGTCTCTGGAGGACCTCCCCAGCATGCCACCAGAGGCAAAAGCAAATGCCTTGGTTTGTAGCTCGAGCTCTCTCACGCACCCAGTACACCTACGTCCCTGAGGTCAGGCGCTGGCCTAGAAGGGAAATCCAGCCCCATCTCCTCCAGGACCTAAAACTCCAGAGCAGTGCGCTGGGCACTCATTCCCCCTGCCCGTACACCACATCTCTGCAAGCAGCCAGCGTTGGCCTGCCAGGATCCCACACTGCCCAACAGCTTTTCTACAGCTGGTCACACAGCAGGAAATGACCCAGAGCATTCAGTTCTGGGCTTCTGGTGACTGACAGATGTCTCCTAATTGACAACCTCTGGCAGGACGTGGGTGTGAGGGAAACACACTTCAACAGGATGAGGGTAACTCCAAGCTTTTTTAGGCTAGGATGCTAACAACCTGGCTCACAACCTTGCTCAGGATCAGCCAGTAACTTCCTCAAGAGGAATGGGGTCCTCCCATTTCTCCCTTGAACTCCCCAGGAACTTGGGTGTGCTAGGTGTGAAAGGAATGCAGCTATACAGAAAGAAGGGACAACCTGACCACTCACCTTGGGGACCAGGGCCCAAAGGGGTATAGGGGTATCAGGACAAGGCAGCTAAGGTTCTAATTGCCTTAGGAAAATGGGGAGAGGATCATGGGGCAAGCAGCTCAAGACTTGCCAAGGACAGACCTAGTCAAGTGGGGCTCAGGCCCCACTGAGCTCAGGGCTATTCTTAGATCCTGAGTCAGTGGCAAAAAGAGGCAAAGGATTCTTGTCCTGCCTGCCCAGGCAGCAGTTAGAAACCAAAGGAGAACACTGCCCCAGGCTATTCTTTCTCAGAATCCAGAGTAAACAGAGGGTGGCTTCCTCAGGGATGCCCTTGGTCCCTCTAGTCCATCCCAGCAGACCACCCGAGGGCAACATACAGGGTCTGCAGGGAGGGCCTTCCTAGATGGGACCCCTACTAAGACACCAGCAGCAGCTGCAGTTCCCACGACTGCCCACATCCTGCTCTTGGGACAGGCTGGCTAAGGAACTCACCCCCCACATCCCCCGTGGTTGAGTGGAAACATCTGGGATCAAGTTCCTGCAAAGCATCAAAGGCCTTGTGCTACAGCCCCCACATTTGCCCCTAGCTGAGGACACATCAGCCGGAGGGAAGGCAGAAGGATGCAGGGACTGTAGAAGTGGAGGGAAGCTCTCGTTCCCCATTACTGCCCAACAGACTTGGTGCCAGTGCTTAAGGAAGGACACACACTTCTCACCAGGACACTTTATTGGTGGTGTTCTGCTGCACACTTGGAGGAGTTGGAGTGGCTGTTTGTGTGGGGGACCAGGAGCCCCAGCCCCACCCTTTTCCCTGTACAGGCTTTCTGCCTAAAAGCGCAGCCAGAACATGCCACTGCGGATCCGGTTGTAGTCTGGGAGCTGCTCGATGGGGCCTGTGGGGATAAAGGGTGTGGTGTCAGGGTGCGGTGCCTGGCCTGCACAGGGACACCTGGCCCTGTGCCATACCCAGCTCAAGCTGCTGCCCAATACTGCACAAGACAGGCTTTGAGTGAAAAGAGGGAAGAGAACATTCCTTCAGGGGTACAGAGCCTGTCCCTTCATGTTCTGGCCCTTAGAGCACCACCCCACGCCCAGGGTACCCGTTACCTGGTGGGTGGGGTTACTGATGGAGGCCCCATGGCAGGGAGTCAGGGAGCTGCTGGGGCAGGTTTTTTGAGCAAGAACTCCCTGGCAGCCAGGCTACTGGGGAAGCCTCATGGGGCCCTCAACGTGGGACCCTCAACATGGGACCCTCAACTTGCTCCTCTCAGTGTAGGTTGGGGGTGGGGAAGCAGAGGTGGAAGGGGAAGCTAAACAATGGCTAAGGTAAAAGACAAAGAACCGATGTAGCTTACTCACCAAATCCCGCCACTGCTGGACATTGGTCATAGAAGTATTTGGAGCAGACCTCACGTACTACATGGGCATCCACCTCCTTCAGAGAGAAGCAGAAGGCACGTGACTGACAGGCAATGGCACCACCTCAGCCAGTGAACTTTCTGTAGCCAACCAAGATCGTCCACATGTTTAGAATGGTCCCCCGAGCTCAAACAGGGAAAGGCAGCAGGGGTCTCCATAGGGCCTCTATGCTCATACATCACTGATGCCACCACCCTGCCTGACTACACCAGCCCGGCAAGTGACAGCTGCCTAGGACAACAGACGGCAGACTCTGTTCTGTCAGGCCCCAATCACCCACTTCCCAGTGGCAGGTATCTGCCATGCCAAGACCCCAGAATCTCTCCTGGGGACCCATGTTACCGCAATCCGGGTCTCCCACTCAGCGAGGGGGATGCGGCGGCCATAGGTCAGGAGGCTGCGTCCAATGTCCTCACAGACTGGTGTGGTGCCTTTGAGGGTGGGAGAAAGCTTAGAGGCCTGCCCAATCCTATCCCAGACCCAGACACACAATGCCCAGCTGACCATGACCTATAGGATCCTGCTCTGACCCAAGATCACAACATTCACCTTTTAACAGCCTGCCACTAGTAACCTGGGCCACCACCATCTCCCCCTGAAGTTCCAAATCCCCACGTGTGTGTATGGGGGTGGGGAGGGATTAAATGGCACCAGTGTTTGCCTTTCCAACCTTAGCTAGGAATGATGGCCAGACTCGGGCTGTTCAGCTATCACTGCTAGGTCATACTATAAGACTACAAGACTCACCATCCAGATGAGATACCAGGGCATTTCTGAGGATGTTTTTGCCCCGAGTCACCTCACTTTCTGTGGCACTGGTGCACAGGCGCATCCTAAAGCAGGGGGTGGAGGTGGGGGTGTAGTATACTTTCTGGGAAACCGTGCAGTCTTCAGCATCCCACCACCCTACACTAAGGCAGTAACTAGGCTGGCACTCACCACTGGCCTTGCAGGAAGAACATCATGTCATCAATGCTCATGCGGTCACAGACAAAGTGCGCCCCTAGCAACCCCGTCTCTGTGTAGCAGATGTTGAAGGTTTGAAAACTCTGGCACACCTTCTTGGCTGCAGCTACTGAAGCTAGTGGGCTGGATAGGTGCTGCCAGGGCCAAAGACAATCAGCATCTTGTGTCCAAAGCTAAGGAGCACATGGTCCCCTCCCCTTCTCCTGAAGACAAGTCCCATGCCCAGCCCTAGCACTTACCACACCACCACCGTAAGTGCAGTCATAATGGCCAATGATGGCATTGGCCACTTGGAGAGCCACGTTGTCTGGGTTGGCCCAGCCAGGTCCTTCTACTGCAATGGCCACATGAGCCAAAGGCAGGGCATCATCACGGTGGCGTATCTAAAACAGTGCATGTCAAGGCTGAGGGACAACCAGACTACCTGGGTGAACACAGGGTGGCTGGTGTGGGCAGGGCATGCAAACACATTAGTTAAGACATGTGCTTGGTGCTTGTGAGGCAGTAGCCACAGGATTCCTCCCCAGTCTCTGGAACCACAAGGATGACTGTGCAGATGAAGGTCCTCCCAGAGGTCCCCAGCTGACAGTTCCTTCCCTGACCACCCCTAGTGTACCTCACTCCCAGTGAAGCGGCACAGAGTTAGAGCTGGCACGGCATCCTCTGGGTATGTCGCAGAGACGCTGCTGAAGTGCTTCTGGGCAAGGTCTAGCAGTTGCCGGTGCTCTATCCCTGCAGAAACAAGACAGCACTACTGGCCAGCCAGGGCCATGACACAGGGCAGCGGCAAGGGTCTCACACAGATGCAGGACCCTTGTGTATCTCAGCAGGAGCAACAGAAGAGACAGGACTTTTTTTTTTTTTTTGGCAGAACTGGGGATTGAACTCAGGCCCTTGCACTTGCCAGGGGAGTACTTATTCTACTGAGCCATCTCTCCGGCCCGAGACAGGACTTTTGAGGCAGGCTGAGGGAAGGTCATCCACAGAGACCACGCCTCATAGCAGGACAGGTGCCTCAGAGTCAAACAGCTCCCCTACCATCAGGGACAGGAGAAAAACACCACCAAAGGCCAATTCTCAGCCTAGAAGCAGCATTTCACCTGCGTCAAGGACAACACTAAAGCTCTCTGGCACAAGGCCTCCTGGCTGCTGCCTTGTACCTCAAGCCCTAACTCAAGCAGATCTGGGCACTGGCCCTGCAGGAGGAGCAGGTGAGAGAGCACAGAGGCACTACTGCAGGAAGCCTGTGAGCTCTGGGGTCCAAGAGGTGGGCACATGTGCAGCAACACTGCACACTGTCCTCAGAACCCCTTGCCAGACCTTCTCCCCTCATCCTACAGGAGGCCTCTGCAGCCCAGTGTCTGGAGCATCTAGTGCTATGTCCATGGACACCCTGCCTTAGCCCTGCTAAGAATGTATAACATCTGAGGTAGCAATAACTTGAGCTATTCTTGGTCCCAAAGTTTCCTGGTTCCAAAATCCTATCATGTTCTTCCTATCAGTTGTTGCTATTGTTTTATTTTTACCATAAAGCTGGCAAGGATCATAAGCAGGAAGGAAGCATCTTGGAGCTTGCTCCCCCACCTACATCCAGACCTGTGTCAGGTTTTTTTCAACTTAGAAAACCATCCTGAATGTACCATTTCTCTTCCCACCAGGTACCTACCACAGCCCCCTGGTAGCTGGCCTGCTTCTACTCTGCTCCCACCTGGTGGCAAGCCCTAAACAGGCATCAGGCCACAACACTGACCTCCTCCACTGCCAGGATGCCCACTCCCCATGGAACTAAATCCTACCATCCTCTACAGTCCCTGTTCAGGCACAAATGTCACATACGTCTACCCCTGCCTCAGCTCTGAGTCCCCCATTAACAGTTCCCCTGCTACTCTGTACTTCCTTC
>NDGM011177534.1:0-27800 GCA_002564305.1 Octomys mimax | reverse complement strand
AAAAATATAAACTCCAAATTACACAACAGATTTTTATTTTTTGAAATATTCAGTTCTTCTCTTGCTTTTGTAGGTATATATTAAAAAGTCTTTCTGCTTGCAAGCTTTTGTACAATTTTTTTATTGAATGTTTTAAAATTGAAGATTATTGAATAATTAGGATAAACTGTATCAATTAACCTTGAAGAAAATACAAGTAAAATTTAGAAATACTATTTGTATGTCACTGTATAAAAATTAGAACAAATTATAGTTATTAAAATATTCAAATATTCTGAAATCTGATGGACTCTGGGAGACAGAAAGTAGACAACTCTTTTAAGTTTCTTTCTGCTACATTTGCTTCTTTATTTAGATTTTCCTCCAATAAACTATAGTCTTTTGAAACTTGAATTCATATAAAAGCCACAAAACTTTTCGATTTTTAATTTTGATCTTTTAAAATAATTTGTAATTAAAATGACAGAGGATGTCAATCTTTTAAATGCATTTGCACTTTCTCCAAGCTGCCCTAGGGTGACATCAGCATCTATGAAACGTAGACAGAATCAAGGACAAAGGAAGACATTTTTATTTCTAGCTTACAATATCCATGGCTGGTATCCATAACATGGACTTACACAGCAGGACACAAGAAGGCTGACCTCAATGCCTGTGTATCGTTGAGCATTTATTGCAGAGACAGGTAATGGTGTGCTGGGGTCAGGCCTTACCCAACTGCTGGGACTGTGTCCCACTCCACGTTCAGTGATTCATTCTGGTGGTTCAAACTACTTACAGTACAGAACATGACAGGACCTAAAAGACATAGTCCCTCAGGTGATGTCTGTATGGAAGAGCTGCTTATTAGTCATTTACCAGCCTTCCTCTGTGGGGAAAGCACACAGCTTTCCTAAGAACAGCACAAAACTTGTTTTCTGGGGATTCCCTACTGGAAAGTACTTGGCAACAGAATAGGTCCTGGTTAGAGGGAACCACAGTGTGGTCTGGCCAGGACAGTCACGGCAAACACTTGCTGTGTCAGAGTCTTGTTCTGTTCAGTTTTAGAAGGTGAAATGCACACTCTTATACCAATGCATCAGTTACACGTAAATATAATGGGAGCTACAATAAAATGAGTTAGGATGGACTTCGTAGAACTTCACCTTCTACCTCCAGAACTTGCCATCATAATCTTGTTTAACCATATTTAAAACACATGTTGTGAAAAAATTTGTCTTAATCCATGCTTAAATAGAAAGATGGCCTTGCAACAAATACTCAATACTCTTTTCTTGCATTCTCCCCCATCCAACAACCCAATTTATCTCTCTGTTTCAAGGACAGTGGCTAAGTGATTCCCCAATGATACAATGAAATACACTTATTCCCCAGCAAGTTTGACTAGCTGCACCTGGTATGGGTGGTAGTGGGTAGAGGACTCCACACCACTGCTTTTCATGCACACTAGTGAAACCGCATCATCACATGTTCCTCATTAGCAACTCAGGCCAGAAGTGAGGTGGAGTACAGTCCAGGTCACTGGATTTTATTTCTTAGAAATATCCTGAACAGACCAAATATTTTGAAATCTCACTGCAAGGGGCTTTTACAAAGAACTGAAAGTCAACTTCTCAGGGATGGGATACCAGCAGTATTTGCAACCACAATTTACTTTTAAGTACAGTTATAATTATCTTCTTTTTTATGTGTCTAGTACAGGGTCTACAGGATCTCCCTACACAGACAGGATTTGTAGTGATTCTCCTGTTTTCAGCTTCCCAAGCACTGGGATTATAGGCGTGCACTACTATGACCAGTCTGAATCACTGACTCAGCGTGCCCCAGGGGCGGGGCAGGCACAGCACACCAGGAATTAAACCCTGGCCACTGCACTCTGCCTGTGCAGGCGCTTTAGTCTGCTGAGTTATCTGGACAGCCCTCATTATCTTCTGTGAGAAATGGGCTTGCAGTAGCTTTCTCGTTACTAGGTCATAATACCTGATAAATGCAGCTTGGAGGAGGAGATCATTGTTGGCTCAGGACTCCAGAAGCTTCAATCTGTGGTCGACTGGCTACAAGGAACGTACGCCACTGTGGAAGCAACCGGTGCAGCAAAGCTAACTGCATGTGGGCAGTGGAACAGCACACAGGGTGTTACAGAAAGATTGCTTTCCACAGGCCGGAAGCCCCAGTGAGTACCTTATCCCCCGGGCTATATCTGTTAAGAAAAAATTGAGCTATGAACGTCCGGGGATGAAAACACTAATGGCAGGGCATGCGGAAGAAGACACCAATGGCTATAGAATCATTTATAGGATCGAATTACTTCTTCAGGAGTCTTTTAATCCTGGCAAGATTATGATTAAGATTAACAGGCAAATGTTTAAAGTTATATTTCCATAAAGCACACACTAGTCATTATAATTTTAATTCCATCAAAATAGATATGAATTGAAGCTTATATAGGAAATCTAAAGAATTTAGATTACCTATTTTTTTGGAAATTTCAGTAAAGGTGTATTTGTTTTCTATGACTGCTCTAACAAATTAATAGAAGGGCCAGAGAGATAGCTCAGTGGAATAAGGGTCTGCTTGGGAAGCACAGGGACCAGGGTTCTATCCCTGGTACCGCATGCTGTGCCAGCCACGGAGACCAGGCATTGTGGTGCACGCCTGTAATCCCAGAGCTGGGGAGGCTGAAAACAGGAGGATCAGCACAAGTCTGAGTTGCGTAGTGAGACCCTGTACCAAATACATAATATGTAAATAAATAAATAGAAAGTTAGTGATTAAACACAAAGCAAATATATCCTGCTACAATTTTGTAAGGTGTAACATCTAGCACAGAATTCAGTGGCCTGGCATTGAAGGTGTTAGCAGGACAGTTATTTTGCAGAAGTTCTGGGAGAACATGATTTGCTTTTCTCTCTTTTTAGAGGCCACCTACACACCTGGCTCTTGGTCCCCTCAGCTCCAGCTCCGAAGCTTGGAAGGCTGCACTGTATTTTAGGGGTCCCAGTTCCATAATCACCTTTCCCCCTCTCTGACCGCACACTCTAAAGAGACTTTGATTGTAAGGGCCAATTTTAACGACTCATCTGAATTACCCAAGATGCTCTTCTTATTCAAGATTTTTTAATGCAACTGTGGCTGGGCAGTTCTTTCTTCCATGAAAGGCAACATTTTCTCAGGCTCCTGGGCTTAAGTTGGGGGTCATCACTGTAGACATATGAGGTGGTGTGTGCCCAGGAAAGGACGCACTATGTCCAGAAGAGAGGCTGTAGAGCTCCATCTGCCATCATTGCTTTGAACAATGGGCTTGTATTTTAGGATAATTGTGCAGAAAATTAGGTTTATATTTTAGAATAATAAGGTGCAGTGGCGTGCCCAGGCATTCTGTGGTAGGTATCACTTACTGCTCTCCACGGAAAATTGAGTAAAACTACAGCCAGATAGAAGACCCACCATGAGACAATTGCTTTGTCACTGTGATTTCCTGGAACTTTTTTCAGTGGTGGCCAGATGTCTATTGTTTGGTTAGGAATTAATTCTATAATTGTTTTTAAAAAAAGACTTCGCTGTCCAAGGCCATGCATGTGGCTCAGGTGCGTCTCAAGAGCTGTGCTGCTAGTGTCTCTAATTAGTGCCAGAATTCTAGATACGTGTGCATTTTCCCCTCCACTAAAGGCTGCATGCCCACTCAATTAAATGAGGGAAATAATCACTGAATGAAGCTCCCTTAGATCGTGGCCAAAAATTGTGTAAATCTGAATTCAAGAGTTGCTGAAAGATAAATGTAAAAGAATGAATGTGCAACATTTTTAGACATTTTGAATAGTAACACTTTCATCAAGTTAAATAGCTATGATCTGTCGCTTACACAGATAGAAATATTTTTCTGTATATGGTTGTGCATAAGCAGAGTTTCACAATAAGAAACATGTAATTTTTAAAAATGGTATTAAAAGGTAAAAATCTTAAATTTGTCTTCAATAATCATTAGAAAGGAAAGTATTTGTAAATAGAAATCGTGTAACACAATTGCACAATATATGATTACCCTTGCTATGGATGGGAAAATTGTTAAAAACAAAATATATGAGGAGAAATCTATGAAAATCAAGAGAAAAATCCCATTGAACACATGAGCTCAATTTTACTCCCAGAATATTCAATTCCACTGTCACTATTTTAGGATATCAAGAATAAAATGATCTTTAAGACCATAATTTCCCAGTAAAAATAAAAATGGAAGATATAGAAAACAAATAAATTACTCACACTAAAAGATTAACAGTAACTAATAAAGTTTGTAATAATATGCTTTAATAACAGTTATGTAAATGTGAGCTCTCAACATAAAAGGAAGTGTTTTAAAACTAAATTTAGGAAACGTTTCTTATTTATAAGTAAGTTTTGTGTGTGTGCGTGTGTGTGTATGTGTGCATGTGTGTGTGTGTACTATGAATCAAACTCAGGCCTTTCACTTGCTAGGCAGACACTTATGCCACTGAGCTATCTCCCTGACCCTGTAGTGTATTTTTTTATCTCAGAATATTGTCCCTATGTTAGATTACTAGAACTATTTTTATCAAAGTTTTACAAACTGAGTGTCTTAAAACAACTGTAATTTGTTCGATCAGGATTCTATGGGATAGAAGTCAGAAATCGCAGTGTTGGCAAGGCTGTGCTCCCTCTCAAGCCCTGAGGAGATCCTTCCTGTTTTCTTCTGTCCTCTCAGGCTGTAGATATTCCTTAGGATGAGGAGGACGATCCCAAACTCTGCCTGTGAATTGTCCTTGTCTTTCCACAGAACTTTGTTTCCTTGTGGACTTGTGATGTTGAATTGTGAGGTTGTTGTCTTAGTCACATTCTCATCACTGGCACGAAACACCTGACCCTCACACTGACAGGAGGATAAGTTGCTTGGGGTCACAACCTCAGCTGTGGCTGCTTGGATCCAGAGCAGAGGCCACGTGGAGGGAAGGCCTGGAGAAGAAGTGCTGCTCATGTTATGATGGCCAGGAAGAGACTACCACGAAGACTTCAGATCACGCACTCAGTGACGCGCCTGTGCCCAGCCTGTTGAAAGCAAGTCAGCTTTAGAGGTTCCAAGAGCCAGTCACTGCCCACAGCCCTACCTCAGCATGGGAGGCTTCAGGTGGGCATTCTCTACCCATCATGGCAAGCCACTTGGAGACCAAGTGCCCGAACTGCAACCTAGAATGCCAACACTACAATTGAACCAGAATACTGAGTGTTTAGTTTAGAAACACAACTGACACTCAGCTGCTGGAGTGGTGTGGCTCCTGTGCTAAAAGAGAGGGCTCTGCAATTCCTTGCGGCACAAGTGTCACCAGTTCTACACCACTGTCCTGCATCTACGCTATAGCGTCCAACCTGCTCTAGGGTGACCTCATCTTTAATTAGTAACTTCACCACAATTCCCAAAAACAAGTCACATTCTCAGGCTGCAAGGTGAGACGTGAATGGGCCCTTTTAGGAGTGGTGCACTTTCCTTCTCTAAATATACCACTGTAAGAAGAATGGTTCTGTTGCAAGGCTCTGGGAAATGGTCAAAACAAAACTAATGTGAAATTTTCTATCTAAGTTTTTAGTGGAGCAAGAATTACTATAAATTGTTAAAGCTATGTTTACACTGGCTCACAATTCAGTTTTCTGATTGTTACATTAGAAAAACATCAGTTTGGATATGGTTCTAGTGAGCTGATAAATCGAATATATTTTCTGAACTGTATTGTATGGACATAGAGTACATGAAATAAAGGAATGAATTTATTAATAATATGGATGAGATTCTGGATTTATCGCCATGCTGATATTCCAGTTCTGAACAAGAAATCATGATGTCTCTTTCTGTACCTGAATAAGCATGTAAATAAGTGAGCAGGTCCTTGTGCTTCCTTGCCAGCGCTACAACCTTGGTAATATGCCAAGTCCTATGAAAATAATACAAGTGTGCGTGATTGCATCAAAACTTTGTGAAGCAAGCAAGAATATGAGGGAATAAATAAAAAAGTACAAGTGCATGCTGAAGAATCATCTTTCTTAATTTAAGAAATGCACAATGTATAGATTTCTACTAGAGAAAATTACACCAAGATTTTTATTAAAATTGCCTACATAGTCCACTCTTATGGTAACATGTATAGAGAAATATTCCAAGTAGTTGCCAAACATTATAAAGAGTTTCAGAAAATGAAAAGGGCATTGATTTTTCTTATCTCACATTGAGTATCTATATTGGTAAAATACATTCATCCTTTAGGTTTGTAATTTTCTACTCATATAAAACACTTTTTTATTCAAGGTGCCACAAATCCTGCTTGGAATGAGATGTCATCAACTAAGTAAACAAGATAGGCTCCTGCCTCCCGCCAGTATAGTTTTCAGGATTATGTGACAAGATAGGAACCCTCATGCATAGCACTTGTAAACCCTTAATACAATTACCTGTGCTCCTTGATTTATGATGTTTATCATAGGCCCATTGTGAATTGAAAATATAATAAATAAAACGTGTTTAATAATCTTTATATACTTAACAACATTGTAACGTAGGTAGCTGAGTTAAAAAGAAACATTATAGGCAGTCAGACAGGGCTAAGCCTTCAAGGAGACAGTATAGAAGACAAGGCCTTGCAGCTGTGGGAGAGACAGGCAAGGGGCTGTGGGCCCGATTTTAGGACAACAGATTAAACAAATGCACCCACACACCTCCCTAGGGATATATATCAGTGACTGATATTTCTAAATAGGTCTCAATTACCTTAAAAAAAACCTGAAGAGTCACTAGCCCAGAGTCCTACAGGAAAAGCCCCTGTTCTGTATTTATGTCTGTTTGCTATGTGACTTATTTCTCCATTTGATCCTGACTTAATCATTTTTACCTGAGAAATTATACTTGTAATCTTAACTGGTTGGCCATAGTTTTGTCCCACAATCATGCCCACCTTGTGAGTTCTCATGCTTTCTACCTTAAAAATCTTTTTAAAAAGGCATGTTCCTTAACAACCAAGTTGGGTCTCCTTCTGGTCCTCTCTTCAAAATAGAGTTCCTTCCTAATGTATATTTCCTTCATACCATTTTTAACATGTTCACAATAGGACTATATTTTATATGTCTCACTTCTGGTAGTTCTGAACCGCAAGTGGTGCCTACACTTTTTTTGTCAAGTGGCACTGGACAGTTCCTTTGGGTGGTTCAGGTCACCTAGTGGGCTATCATGCTTCTCCCACCTAATGGGATAACTGCTACCAGTGGCTCCAGCTTATGGGAACATATTAAACTAAAAAACATCTTAAGTGAAATCATAGTAAACTACGCACCATATGTATTTTCTTTGTTCACTCTTGCTCCTTGGCAGAAGTGTTGCCATAGAATGGTGGACAGTCAGGATGAAACACACATCCTCGTTTGCCTGGAAGAATCCACTGAATACTTATTGTATTTATTGATATAGCACTCATGTTGAATTTTTATTTTGTGATGATGTAGGACTAAACATAATTCTTGAAAATAAACCAGAATATCTTTGACAGGCTTTATTTTGTATCTCAGATTCTGCCGAAGTCTTACCTACTAGTGTGTAAAGCTTATATACAGTAATCAAGATTTCCTTGTAAAATGTTGTTAAATAAAAATAGGACTGTCAATGACTCATTACTCTTTCCTGACTCTTCCCAGACACAACACATAGGTTGTTCAAGGACAGGATATAATATTCTAAATGCAAAAGTGCACTTAGGACATGGTACTGTGTTAAATCAATTAATTTCTTTGACCAGGAAGCCTGGCAGTTTAATAGTCAGCCTTCCTTGCATCAAGATACAAACCCAGAACCCACAAATTAAAAGAAGAAAGGTTTAAGTTAGCTCATATTTCAAGGATTTCCATACCTCCTCAGCAGGCTTTAAGGAAGAAACATCATGGTAGGAAGGTGAGGCAGAGGAAGGAATGGAGGCAGAGGAAGGAAGGCAGTTTCCCAGCTGATCTATGGCAGCTGGGAAACAGTGCAGAAACTGTGCTAGAAAGAACTCAGCCAAGTCCTTCTAGGGCACGCAAGTTCAGGCCTCCATAAATCTTTCAGACCCACCCAGAAGCATGCTTTCCTAATCTGCAAGACATTTCTTAATCCAATAAAATTTATATATCAAGGTTAATGGTTACAGTCCACTCCTTGTTGAACTCATACCCAAACACCCTGTTTTAAAACCAAAATTCCTCTCCAAATCAGTATAATAGCAAGTTCATACATCTCTCTAACATAATGCAACTATGCTGCATACAACTACAAATATAGGAATCCTTCAGCAGAATCTCAACAGCTTCAGAATTCTTGAGAACTCCAAATCCAAGTCTACTAGATATGTAAAAAGTCAAAGGCAAGTTATGTAATCTCAAGATACAATGTCACAGAGTAAACATTCTCAATTCTAAAAGAAGGGCTAAAGGGATAGAAAAGAATAAGATCAAAACAATACAGAGACTAAGCAAAGTAGATATTAAGTTCAACAGGCCCATGTCTTGCTCATGGGGCACTTAGTGGTAAAATGTGTTGGAGTGGGTTTGGGCTTCCCCATTTTAAGGCTGTTCCATTGCAGTCTGCACTGACAAAGTGAGGTGGGCTCCACTGGTGCTTCCCAGGGTTGCTCAGCAGACCTTCCAGTTCCGGGCATCTGTGACTTCTTAGTGACTTACTAAACACTTGGTTTCACTTGCACGTCTTCATGCGCTTACAAGTTAGGTTTTATTTTATTTTATTTTATTTTATTTTTGCCTAAACTTCAAAGTCTTGCTTTTAAATCTGGCTAGAAGCCTTTCTGGCCCCACAACTCTTGAATTCTGCAAGCCATCTAAGCCAGCACTGCAAGAGCAATGTCAAAGTGGCTTTCAATGGCAGAAATAGCTGGGCTCTGTTGAGCTGTGGCTACCTCATCCTCTGACAACCTGATTACTCAGAACAATGAAATAAATCCCAGGGGACTAATTTCCTAAGAAGTCCTTTCTAGCATCCCCAGCATTCTTCTCAAATGAAAGGCTTTGGCTTCTACATCCTTGAGCCTTTCTTTCTGTGTGGTCTTCCTGTTATTCAGATGTCCTCGAAGTATCTATTTTCTTGTTTATACACAATGTACTCTTTTCATACTGCTAATCCACAATTCCTTTGTCCAAAACATTACATTATAGTTTCTTCTAGGTCAGAGTTTAAGTTTTTCAAATTTTTCTGCTCTCCCTTTTGGCACAGATTCTCATTATATATCTGGCTAAACTTAGTACTATCCATGCAACAACCTAAATTCTAGTCCATCTTTAAATGTTTCCCATCAAATTAGTTTATCATCCTTAATCTCATTTTCCTGAAAAACCTGCAGATATGAGAAAAGCTTGGAAAAATTTTCTCACAGAGCATAACACCTATGGCCTGTAGTCCAATAGAGTCTGTGCTCACCACCAAATCCTGCTGAGCCCAACTTTCACTGTCAGCATTTTTAGCTTCTGATCTCTAGCTAGACCTACCCATCAAACTCTGCTTACTGCCTATAGTCAATAATCCTGATATGTCAGTTTTGGGTAATGGATTAATAAATATCTAGTTGATTAGAAAGTACACTCCTTGGATCTGAGAAGGACCTAGCAGCTTCTCTAGTTCACATCTCCAAACATTTCCAAATTCCCCCTGCAAACATTTTTTCAAAGGCTTCTAAGCCATTTGGTCAGGTATAGCCACAGCAATTATTTCACTTCTGTGGTACCAATGTTCTATGTTAGTAAGTTTTGTTGTCCTTGAAATGTAGTATCAAGACCCACAATTTAAAGAAGGCAGAGTTTAATTTAGCTCATGTTTTTACTACTTACAGCCAAATTATCTAAATACAGGATGATAAAAAATTGCATGCATTAAAGTTAATTTTTATCATATAATATAATAGGAAATACAAAAATGACCATTTTATCAAATTTATCCAATACAAGAATCAACTGGTTGAATGATAGAGGATAGTGTAGGGATAGTCATTCAGTTCTTAAACGTAAACACACTTCTTGAGTAGTGCTCAGTTTAAACTGTCAATTGGTGAAAGGAATTCACTGGCTGTGGTGTGGAAATCTCTTGGAGGAAAGCATGGTAGAGTCTAGCACCTGGCATCTGGAGTGCAGAGCAAAACAGTACTTGGAGAAACCAGCTAGCTATCATGTGTAGTAACCAAGGTCCAGCTTCTAAGATACATTCAGGTACACCCAGAAATTTTCTCACTAATCTACTAACTATTTGGAAACCTAATGAATTTGACACATCAGAATTAATGGTCACAGGAAAAAGGAAGAATCCTATACCATTGTACTATTGGTGACATGTATCAGTCCCCTCCTCCCTCAAGATATCACATAAAAACTCATGTGCATACAAAATCAACCCTGTATTTCAGTTAAAATATATTTTGAAATGTAGGGAAAAAACCAGGAAGGAGTTACTTTTCAAATTCAAAACTCCCAGCATAACCCCCTTGATCATGTCTAATTGTATCAGCTAGCTTTAATCATCCAACAAAAAATAGAAAGAAGCAAAAGGACTATATAAAATAGCATCAGTGACACATAAGCTGAACTGAAACTATCAGACAGAATGAGGAGCTCTCAAGAGAGAAGAAACCTATTTGGCCGCTTAACTAATTATATGTAGTAGTCGATTTCCATTGGGCCCTCTGATTCTGAAGAGTTCATTTAATTGTTGGATCAAATTAGGCATATTTCTAGGCTCCTCTAACAGTCAGGACGTGTATGTAGAAAAAAGAACCAGAAATCAGAAAACTTAAGTTTGGTCTTTTCCACTTGCTAGTTTTCTTTGAATATTCTGATTCTCATTTTTGTTATCAGGAAAATGAAGTGAATAAAAAATTAACCCACAAAACTCTTGTGAGGATGATCAAGAGAAAGCTAATTGTACATGGACAGAATTAAACCAATACTATTGTTAATCTGAATTGCCTTCAGTTGCACAGTAATAATGCCACTTTTATTTACTTACTTTACATGTAAATAACTTTTCACTGCAGATCACATTTCTGTTACTTTTATAAATATAAAGATTACACCTCACTGATTTGAAGAAAATACTAGTGAATAGAAAAACTTATTCAACAGGTGATGTGTAATGGACACAATCCTATTTTTAAGGGTGAAATTTGTTACTTAGAAATTCTAAAGCAGCAAATATGGTCTTTTTCTTCAACAGCCAGACTTAGTCAAGAATCACCATTGCATGAAACCTATGCACTAAGGTCATTTGCATCCCATTATACAAATCACCAACAATTTAGTAGTGATGTGAATAAGTGGCTCTTGATTATGTGTGATTTATATAAAGAACATGCCATAAATTTGTTTGCATTTGTCTATTTTTCTACTAGTAGAGAATTTTTCTAGGGCAAGAACACATCTTCTACTGATGTGTGTAACCCTTAAATCTAAATATAGTTTCAAAGATAGACATAAGAATAAACATCTATGAGATTCTTTATTGCAATTAGCAAAGAGTAACTTATCTCTTATGGTGTATAAGAGCACTGGATATTACAGTGAAAACCAGAACTGGGGCAAGTAATGAGGTGGTAAGTATGACAATAAACAGAGAGAGAGAGTTAAACACAGGTTTATACTTATCAATATATTGGCTTTGGGATATTCTCCCATATCTACCTTTACATTCTTATTTTCTCCTTTGATGAAAATTTATGATTAAGTAACAGAATATAAAATCAAATTGTAATAATTTTCTTTGAGTAACCCATATTTACTAGATTTCCCTAATGAAATGAATAAGAATCCAGAAACACTGATTTTAAAAATAATAATAATTGTTTATTTACCTAGGTAAAAGCTTTATGGGGCTACTTCATGTTTTCCTTCATCATAGCTATGCCTCTGTAAAATACTATTGCTGCCAGTGAAAAGGCATCTATGAGTTATGAATTGCTCATGCAAATTTGGAGCCTCGTATTGCTAGTGAGTGCATAATGAACTACATTATTGGAAGTAGCATTTTGTTATGGAACACGGCTTTTACTTGCGCATTTACTCCTGCTCATTAAAACAATAAGCATATTATAATGAATAAAACATTTACACGCCACTTATGATATCCACTACTAAGGTGTCAATAGTGACCATAAATTGAACTCATCCTGTCCCACATCCATGCCAAAAATCTACCAAATACACATCTAAAAATTATTAAGAGAACAAAAGGTTATGTTTCCCTGAGGCTGTCAACATCTGTATATATTTCAGACACCTAAACGCTGTTCATTTTAGAAGACAAAGACATGAACAGATGGAATTTGACCTTTTGTGGCAGATGGATAAAATAAACCTAATTTACTTCATGTTAAGTATCATTCTGTAATTATAAAAAAGCACTTTTGCAGGAATGAAAGCAGCTAGAATGGATTTATAAAGGCATGGGGATTTTTCACCACAAAGTCTTCAAATTTTATACAGTAATAAGCACATATACTAATATATATGTTAATATTTCACTTATCTGATAGCACAAGGGAACAAATAAATACACAATAATCACGTTTCAAATCCTGAGTCTTATTTCTGTAAACATTAATATCATCAAAATGTTAACTATACTTGAGAATGATTTTTAGTATGCTACAACCTATGGGAAAAAAAATCAGTTAATAGAAAAAAATTACTTTAGTACATTTTATCCTATTCAGAAAAAGGAGAAAAATAAGAAATTAGTAATTTAAAGTCAATTAGAATTTTAAAATAATCAAAATATATGTACTATATTTTAATGCAAATATATTGAAATATAAGTAAAGAATATTACTGAAATTATTTTTCTTGCCATGGGAACTAGGAATCAAAATGATCAAGTTTCTTAGATTTTTTTCATTAGGTTTGGGAGAAAATATGAGCTAATTACAGTGATGAAATTAGCACAGATGAAAGAAACCTCCATTTATTTCTACATTTATTTTAATGTTCATTGTGTCTGTTGATTTTCTCAATTACATCTGTTAATGGAAACAGGAAGTGTTGGAGGAGGAAGAACATGAGGCAGAAATAGCAGATAGTCTCAAGGCGCCCCAGGGGCTTGAGAGGCTCCTCCCAGAAGTAAGGAGTAATGACATCACAGAACTGACCTCTAGCAAAGCCACCACCACCATGAATACTTGCCAGACCAGCTAGTACATGCTAAGTACCAATTAAGTGGAGTGGGCTGGGTCTAAAACAGCTTTGTGATTTAGCTAAGACTTAATTCAACACATAAAAAAAGGGAAGGATTTGGAAAAATGGAAAAGAAAGCAAGAAGTATCCTTCACCTGAATAGTGGTGTAAACAATAATGCCAACACACAAATTTGGCACTTCTCATAAATGAACAAGAGTATGCTGACAGAGGACTGAGTTGAATAATGCTGCTACGTTTACATGGCTACTAATTCAATGCCTCAATTTGCATATCCTTTGTACTATAGTGCTATACTGTCAATCAATTCTGCAGACAAACCAATAAAGGGACAAACACTCAGACTAGAATTATAGGAAGAAACAGCCAACAAATACATAGCTTTGAAATGATCGCACTACTTATTTTTAGTGGTAGAGCATATGGATTTGGTTATAACTGGGAATGAATCCATTAGTGTTTTATGATAGAGTTACCAGTCACATTATTTAAAATAAGACATTTTTCAATTAAATTTTGGTTTGCCATAGAATCATAAACCTTAATGCAGTAGATTTTAGTAATGAAATTTATTATTGGGATCTATTTAAGTGTTAATTTTTGGTAAGGTGTTGGTTTTGTGGAGTGATTTTTATGATTAGAATATCATAGACTTAAAGCATAGCTTCTCCTTTATGAAGAGATGAATCATAATGAATAAGTAATCATTCCTAGCACAGTGATAAAGAATTTGAGGTTCCGAGTAAGATATATATTTTAATTTAAATTTCGTCTCTTCATTTTACTCCTGCTGGATCTTGGCAAAGAGGGTTTTCTCATTAATAAAATGAGGGTGATGATCAATATGTGCCTTTCAGTCTTCATTTTTGTTTTTAAAGTGAAGATTGCCTTATTCTGTGAGTATTTTTATGAGGTAGGATTAAAAAAAATATGGTGAATTCAGCTACCAAGTGGCATCCAAAGGAAAGGAAGACCCATAAAAAATTATGGTGTATCCTCATTCACTGTATTTGCCAGATGTAGCACTATGTGAGTTGTGGCTCTTCCTCAAAGGTGAAAGAATCTATTCAGGACACCAAAGCAACCACGACAGTGTGCAAGACATGCATGAGGATACTGACTTCCAGACTTGCTCAGAAAGTGGAAGAATGATTGGATAAGTTTGTTGGAAGAGAGGGGGAGTATCTTGAGGTGGATTAATGTTAATGCATCTCTTACTAGATTTTTTATGTAATATTTTATGGTATGCTTCAATTGCAGTGTGTACTTATAGCTGCAAAACGCATCTTGAAACCTTTGTTTTAAAAATAAGTATTACCGCACGTCTTTCAGACCGTGTTGCATTCTTCCATCAGCAGAATGTCAAGGCACAGAACAGTTTGTAAAAGCTGTTGCTCATGTCACAAAAACGCTGTTCTAAAGTCCAGTAGACACTGCATTATTCTAAATGACACACAATTTCAATATATAGCACCAGGTAAAAGACACTGAGTACATTATAAATGCCCTGGGCATCAACTCATTCATCTTTACTCTAAGGCAGTTGAGCTATACTAATGATCAGAAGTATTCAGTAATAGAAATTTAATGGTATATTCCAAGATGATAACTATCTTTTTTTGTCTTATATTTGTGTTTGATCACTTGGAAGGTGTCTATACAAAATTAAACTAGAAGGCTTATCAATAAAACAACAGATTTGTGAAGTCAGGAAACAGAAGAAATTTACAGTAATAAATCCAATATTTGATCTACAAGGGTTTAAGTCCTAGTCAAGACACAGAAAAGTTAAGTCCCAAGCAAGGGTTAGGGAGAAAAAGAGGGGAATTTGCATTTAGTCAAGAAAGTACATTTTATTTTCCTGTTAAAGGTCTCCAGATTTCTTGGAGAATTGGAATAACTTGTCTTCAACAGGCAGCAGAGTCCTATGAAACCTCCAGAGGTCTCTCACTGGGTAGTTCTGTCTCCAGGATCTCTGGGAATTCCAAGGTGGGGACTACACTTTCCCTTTGTTGGTCTTGGTGTTCTCTGGTTCAGTCTTTGCAGTGTGCTCACCTGCCGCTCCCTCTAGGCTGGGTGTCCAGTCTTGCCTTCAGGACCTCAGCACTTTCTTCCCCTGGCTGCTTTTCTCTCTTTCAGTCCTTCTGAGTGATGTAACAGCTTTTGCTTAGCAGGAGTCCAAGCAAACTTTCAGCCAGTTAGCAGTGCCCTGTCTTAGATTCTGGATATTTGTGTTTTTTTGGATTTGGGATTTTTGATGATATAAATATATTTCTAAAACCAGTACTGACATAGCTAATATTTCAGAGAAAACCTAGATGAAACAAATTGCAGCTCATCACAAATAATTCTAGTATACTTAAAAAATAATTAGCTGTTTGGTGAAGAAAATGTAATGTGGTGGTTTGGCTTCCAATCACCTGCAGTTAAAAATTTGGGTTAACACATAAAATTGTAAAGTTAAAAAAAGTAAATTTGACAAGGGTTGGGAGATGCTAGTAGAGAGTAATGTTTAAATTGTAATCAGTAGCAGGATGAAAAATCAAAGGGCCATTTAATCATTATTAAAGACATAGTTTGTGAATTCATTACAGAGTAATCTCATTTTCATTTCTGATTGGCTGTTTAAGGAAAGACAGCCATAATAAATATGAATGTGAGCAACACATGCAATACAGTTACTCATATAAATGATTGTCCCCTTCCTCTAAGTCTGCATACAGCTTTGGAAGGAACACACAGAGAGAAGGGGGGCAGGACAAAAAATATCTGGAATCTCTACCAGTGCAACAAGCGATTCTGCCGACAGATAGGAGGTTACAACCCGACAGGCCTCACAGTCCTGTCATGATATCTTTGTGGATCAGACACAGGGAGACATTGGGTATTGGTAAAGGACAATGAATTGAGGGACAGCTAGTAGCTGATTAATGAATCTTTGTCTACAATGGCAATGTCTTGAACCATGTGTTTCAGAGCTCTGTTCTTTTAAAAAAAATGTTCAACTTACCAGTTTTATCAATCGCTTTTCTGAACATGTAGAAATCATGATCATTTTATTCCTGGGTGACAAAAATCTAGTTTGGCGGTAACACATCACATGCAAAATTTGAATTTTAAAGATTTTTCCAAATGTGAAGAATGGTTTGAATCTAAGAAGAAATGGACAATGTAAAGCTCTATATTTATCCTGAAACAATTAAAATTTAAAAGGCAACATGAAGCAAAACCCCTACTATAAATATAAAATCAAGAAATTATGCTATTTTGTGTGAAATTGATTTTGAGGCTCCAAGGTAACTCTATAATTGGCCCAGAGGAGGATGATCACAGAGAAACTCCAGGTGTACTGGTGGACACAGTAGAGAGAACCAGACGGTTCTATACTGCACTGTGATAACATCTAACATATATGGGATGTGTTACTGGACCTACAGTATAAAGCACAAGAAATAAGCTTACTGTATTCAACTTTGTGTACAGCTTTGTATGAGTCACATCTTAAGGAAATGGCAGACAACCTAAAGATCACTTGGAATGATAAAAGAAAAGTGCTCTTACAACTCCTCAACGACACACGCACAGAGCACATGTTAATGGCTGTGCCTGGGAAGAGGCGGGGGCGGGGGGGGGGGAGGATCAAAGGCAGAGCCTGAGGGACTACTGTGAGTAGGCCACAGTCAGTGACTCACTGGGATCCAAGTCTAAGATGATACCAGAGGAAATGCTGAGCATTTGAAATTGGTACCCATAAAATGACAACTTTTCTCAGGAAATGCCTTTTAGGTACAGGTGTTATCAGTTGCGAATAGACTGCCCAGAGGGAACAACATAATGAAAATGACGATAGGTGAATTGCTGCAGGGAAGTCAGGAATTATCAATAACATAGCTTAAATGTCAGAAATGATTTTTCTGACAATGTCTAACTGTGGTAGATTGCGTATTATTCTCAATTATCAGAAAAATCATCTCTGACATTTAAGGTACATCTTTCACAGGAGGGTTATGCTATCCTATGACAATTGGCAGAGACAGAGCCTCTTTCAGGGACAGCTACTTAGTATTTCCTAGTGCAAAGAGCATTTTTCTCCCACAGTCATGGGACTTACACCAGCTAATGGAGGGCAAAGGGATTGGAGGATGAGACCAGGAGAGAAGCTTTGAGAGTTGCGGGAGGCTCACAGACAAAGCAGGGTGTGTGTGTTCGCCTTCATGCCTGACCTGAAGCTGCAAGGAGCACAGCTGAGGACATGCTAGCATGCCCATTGCAAGTACAGCGTGAGGAGTGGGTGTCTGCCGTTTCAGTTCCCCAAGTTTGGGATGTGTTCGTCCTTGAAAATTGGAGTGGAAAATTTGACTGGTGAAATAAGATAGAACCTGGAGAAAGAAGCTCTTTGGAACATGACAATAAAGACTTTGAAGAGGCCAAATCAATGTTTCTCACAATACGGAGCTATTAAGCCTAACAAAGAGGCTTACAATGCTGGGACCTCGTCAGGAGATCTAGAGTGGGTAGCACAATTGACTACCCAGGCCTACGAGGGCTTAGCATTATTTAGTTGTCTCTAGAAAGCAGAACTAGAACAAAGACAACAGACTTGTGCATTTATTAAGATGCTATCTAATGATTAGAAATATTTAAAAATAACATTGACTTCTTTTTCCATGAGATACTCCTATAGGGGAGATAGAATGATTTTTTTTTTCTGGGATTTGGACAAGAAGATCCATAGTAAAATAGTGTTCAATATTCAAAAGAAGCCTATATTATTATGTAGTAGCTAACATTCTTTCTTATAGCTTTGCAAGATCCCAAAATATTTGTCTACATAAAATGGCAAGACTGACAAAATTTGTCTTTGATTTGTCACCTGTCCATGTCCTTTCCCTCAGCAAAACAAAAATATTCTACCTTATGTAAGAAATTTGGACACACCACCCACATAATGCATCCCTTGAAAGTAGCATTATCCTAAGTTTAGTTCTACTCTACATTCATGTTTTTCTCTGAAACAGATCATTCTAATCTCTTTGAGCTTTGTTTATTTATGAACCAAAAATAATAACATTTACCCATACTTTGTAGTGACATAATGATAACTAGAATAATACAGTTCAAAGAATTTGTAAATGACCTGGTGCATAAAAATGTAGAAAGCTATTATTATTAGGATCTGCTATGACTTGTGTTCATGCAGGAGGGTGGGGCTTTTTCCGAGGCAGCTGGAACTACAGTGCATGATGCTGGGATTAATTTAAGGTGCCATGCTACGCTCAAGGATGCAAGGATTCAGGGTGAGTGCTGCCCACCCTAAGTAGCCTGGATAAGATAAAAGGCAGAAAGGGCCACCCTGCCTTGGATTCAGTCGATTATAGATTGAAACCTCTACAGACTGAGCTAAATAAACCTTTCTTGCCTTAACTCTGGGTGAGCATTTTCCAAGCAATGAGAGAAAAGTGACTAAGACACTATCATTTTTACTTTTCTCCTCATTATTCCATGGTAGAAAACAATATTTCATTTTATTTTGTGTTTTAGGGAAGAATCTACAGGGTGTTCAGGGTCTCACTACTAGATCAGACTCATAGTGATCCTCCTGTTTACAGCCTCCCAGGAGCTGGAATTACAGGGGTGCGCCAGAATGCCCAGTCTCAATTGCTGATTCAGGGAGCCCTGGGGGCTGGGCTGGCATTGCAGGCCCAGGGATCGAACTCCCAGTCCCTGAGCCTGCTTGCAGGAGCTTTAATCTGCTGAGCTGTTTGGTCACCCCCAAAAAACAATATTTTATAAAGGTTACATCTTGACAATAAGAAGACAGGATTGCATAAAATTTAAAAATGTAGAGTTTTCCTTTTTAACAAAAAAGTAATTCTTATAGTATTCTATGCTATAATACTTAAATAGCAACCTTTTCTCTCTTCCTGTAAGATTTCCTTAGGAGCAAATAATAGTGTTTGGTCATTGAAATTAGGCAACTAGGATCTGTTTAAAATATTAGCTGCATTAATTTGCATTTGTCACCATAGATTATATTGGTGACAAACAAGATATAAGGCTTGTTTGCTGATCCACTTGTATATACATCATTCACATTAATGATCTGTGAGTAAAAATTGAATAACAGTAATGAAATTATCAATAACACAAAATTTTATGACAAGGCAGAAAAATAAAACTGTCTAGCAATTTGAAAGAATTGTAAACAGGCTTCCAACAAACTCAAGTTGGTACTAAGCAACTATTTCTAACAGAAATTCAAAGATACCCATGTGGAAAAAAAAAAAGATGTTGGGTATAAGGAATATTTGTATCATCCATTTACATTTTGCACTTCTTTACAATGTTCTAGCACAGCTATTTTATAATATCTTGGTCTGTTCAGAATGTTAGTGCAAAATATTATAAACAGGGTAGCTTATGTACAATGCACATTTATTTCTCCCATTCTGGAAGCTGGAATGTCCTGGATGGAACCACCAGAACATTTAGTATCTGTTGAGGTCCTGCTTTCTGTCTTGTGAACTGTCACCTTCTTAGAGTACTGTGTGTTCCTTACGTGATTGGAGGGCTGAAGAGGCTTAGTTTAAATTTATTTGAAAAGATTGCACTCTCGTTCACTCATTAGGACCTAATCATTTCCCAGAGGCCCTATTTCTTAATTACCATCACCTTAGGGGTTATGATTTCAACATATGAATTTTAGGCAAACAAAGCAATTCAGACCATGACGAATAATTACTCTATTCTGCTTTGGTATATTTTCGTATGGTTTGTGTGCTATGGAGCTTTGCATTGCAGTGACCGTATAACTGAAGTCATCAATTTTTTTTTCTTTTTTTTTTTTTTTTCAGAAACAGAGATTGAACTCAGGCTCTTGCGCTTGCCAGGCAAGTGCTTATTCTACTGAACTATCTCCCTGGTTCCTGAAATCATCAATTTAAACGAAGGTGTCAGACGTTAAAGGCCATAATTGGCTGCCATCATTGCCTTTTGGCCTGTGGCAAGGCAGAATGTGATGGTGGAGAAGACACAGTGGAGAAAATCTTCCTTCATCATAGCTTGGGAGAGAGAAAGAATTAATATTGACTTCAAGAATGTCTTATTTGCTTCTCTCATGGCAAGAATGAATTCCCAACACCCAAGGCGAGGGAAGGAAAGGCAGGTTGTAGCTTACAGTCTGCAGAGGTTTCAGTTCGTAGTTGTTTCGCTCCATGGTTGTGACCTCTCAGAGCAGAAGCAGTTCATGGTGAGCAGAGAGCAGTGAAGGAGAAGGCAGTGAGCACCAAAGTACTGAGGCAGCGAGTGGTGACAACGGTCCTCTTCCTGGCCCTTCCAGTCTGTCCAGTTTACTCACCCTTAGAGTGAGCAGCCCTCACACGGAAAGTGGGCCTGCCCCTAATCTACACCCAGAACTTTGGCCAACCAATCAGGGGACTCATTTAGTACTCAGATGCCTTTAATCCCAGCATAACATGCTCTAGATCCAGTGACCTCTGAATAACCTCACCAGAGACTGAGTAAGGCTTTGAGGACACATCTAGACATATGCCAAAACAAAGGGCTTATACCCACTGACCTAATTTTCTTCTACTAGGCCCATGCCTTAAAGTTTCCACTAACTTCATGGGTGATGATCAAGCCTTTGACAAGTGACCTTTGGGGACATGTAAGATGCAACAAGGAACAGACTTTTTTCATCTGTCCCCATCAGACATTAACAAATAATCTTGTCCTCCGTCATCAAATTCACATTCCTTCAAAATTTTTATTTCAAGGAGTTTAGCAACTTGCCTTTATCACTAATATCAGGGCTATGAGCTTGTAAAATAACCTTTACATGAATGAATTTATGGTAAAATTTGGGGCAGTTTGACAAAGTGAAATGAGTGATAAACAATAGTGGAGATACATTATCCAAGGCCAAGTGAGTTCCTCAAATATCATTTCAGTCAAATTATATTAGCCATATCTAAAGATATATCTGGATAGTTGACCACAGCAAGGCCAGAGAAAGGTGTAAATTTTTAGATTTACTCTCATAAAGGGGATAAAGATTAAGCATTACAGTCAGAAAAGGCTCTGTAAATTTTTCCTTCTCTTTTTCTTTTCAGCACACTGTGGGAGATAAATTTCCACTGATATTGTTATTGTTCTGTAATTTATGCAACTCTTTCTGACAGTTTCTAAATATCATCTATTTTCATCTACTGAGTTAGCAGGGGTTGATATATTTTAGGTATGGAATATATACTTTTCCTGGACAATATACCATTTCAAGACAGGAGAGTTTGAAAAGCACATTTAATGAAAGATTTTTCTTAAAAATGCATGGTGTATTCTTTTTATAATGTGTTTGAGGTCCTGAAAATTTACCCATGTTATGATAGTCTAAAATATAAGTTTAAAAAGAGTAGGTTTTCCCCGCTTTTCTATTTATTGTATATTGTCAAAATGGATGTGTAGTAGTGTAATAAATGTTACCAATTTCTTGAAGCTAATAACTAATCCTGAGTGAATCTGAACCGACGCTATAGTCCATTAAGTTCCGAACTGTGGTTATAATTTTCTTTAACAGACTGAGATACGGGCTATATTTTTTCATTATCATAAGCTTGAAGAGACTGAAAGTGGGAGAAGATAGAGGTTTATGCAGTTCTCACAGAGACTCTTCTTAAAGGAAAGAAGTAGTGAATTAGAAAATCTAAACCTACTTTATGGCTCTGATATTCTCCTTGACTATTAAATATGTAGGACTTTCAAGCATAAGGCATTTATGGAAATAAGTGAGGAATGAACCAGGATTTAGCCAGCAACAGTACAAGCAACAGAAAATAAATGGTCTTTAAAGTTTCAGCGAAAGCATACGCTGCTGCCACTAGCTAGATTATGTGGAATGCAACAGAAGAGGCCCTTACTTATGCAACATATTCTGATTTAATTCCAAAGCACAAAAAAGCCCATCCCTAGTCTTACCAGTACCTTAAGCCTTACTATTTAAAAATATTATTTGGATTTTTGCCACATTTAAAACAGAAACCAATATAAATCAAGTGCTTTCTTTTCTGGTGCTCAGCTCACAGAAATATGTTTACTTTGTATCCCTCTATTTGCATACATACCACTCTCCTTGTTTCTTTGATAAAAGTTTTATGGGCAATAAATTATAAATCACACTTATGTATAATTTATCTCTTTAAATACATATTTTATTTTTTGGCTTTTAAAATGAAAACTGTCTTTAGCTTTGTATTTTTAAGAGATTCAAATTCAATACTTTAAAAAATTCATGAATAAAGCATGTTTCAACCTTAATTTGCATTTTTATAGTGTGTGCTGTAGAACAGTATAGATTTTGCTTTCTGAGTGTACTCTTTCAAGCAGACGCGATTCCCTTAAGAATAAGCCTTGAGAAAATTCACTTGCCCTTCATAAAACATACATTTCATTATCTCCCTATAAATTGGACACTTCTCTAACACGGTTGTGCATTTGTGTCTATGCCCTGGATAGTGTAATATCCTCTAGTTCACATACACAGCCTACACAAACTGAAATGGCCACTTTATTGTGTGGAATTGGATGATAGGTGACCTGACACAAATCCAAAATGTATTCTACCTCCAAGAAGGTAATCTTGAAATTATACAATTTTTAAAATAAGAAAATCATATGGCAGATTAGTTTTCCTTATCCATAGTCACTTTTAGACCTGGGTTAGTACATTGTATAAAATAGTTATTAATTTAGAGTCTCTTTACAATACTGAATCAAAGGGCTTTTGCTGACTATCCACAAGGGCACAGATTTCTCATAGTCAGTAAATAACACCAAGGGTCACAGTTGATCAAGATTGGCACATCTAGAGTCCGATAGCAGCGAACACCACATGTGCCATCCACCTTTCTTCCTCTCTGTCTCTGGGGTCTATTTCTTAGCAAACCCTGCTATTTATAGAGCTTTATTTTCTAATTATGAGAGGAGGCGAATTTCCCTTGAGATTAGGTCTTTGAATAAAAATGAAAACTTCACTTTTACTTGCGAAGCCCTATCCTAGGGCAGAAGGACTAAGGTTAGCAACCTTTATCAGTCCCTCTCATTTGATAATCATTTATCTTTTTAAATTAAATATGTTTCCTCACTGTGTGGAGTTGCGTCCCTAGAAATGACATGTTGAAGTGCTGAATTTCAGCAGCACAAATTGTGACCTCATTTGGACATAGGTCTCTGTAAGGATAATGAAGTTAAAATGAGTTCAGTAGGGTGGACCATAATCCAATATGGCTTGAGTTCTTACAAAAAGAGGGAATTTAGACACAGAAATAGACATATAGGGCAGCCAAAGCCAAGACACACAGGACAGCTCTGGCACGAAGACAGAAGACGAGAGTGACACATGATGAGCCAAGGAAACCTGCGGCTAATAGAAGCTAGGATGTGGCAAAGATTTTTTTTTCTGTTAAAATAAAATGGTGTTCTTGTTGTAAGTTTATAAATGAATCAGGTAGCTGGGAAAGATCCCAAGACAATAGACAGTGCACTAAGCCTTTGGACCTCTGGTAAGCATTCTTTTTAACTTTTTTTTTTAAATGTATTTGACTGTTGTAGGATCTAACTATGCAGCTCAGACTTGTGGTGATCCTCCTGCTTTCAGCCTCCAAGTGCTGGGATTAAAAGCATGCACACCATGCCAGTACTCTGGCCCTATGAGCCCACTCTGAGGGTGGGGCTGGCACAGCATGTGGTGCCAGGGATCCAACTGCGGTCCCTGTGCTTACCTAAGCTTGTCTATGCAGGCGCTTTAGTCCACTGATCTCTCTCGCCAGCCCACCTCTGATAAGCATTTTAGGCTACATGGAATGAAGCCCCTCCTTACTAAAGGGATTCACCTGTCATTGGAGTTAGGAGTCATCTTAAATCTAGAGAGAACTCATTTTGGAATCTTAATTTCATTTGTATCGTACTCCATAAAGACTTTCTTTACTCCAAATAAGATGAAAAGTTTGAGAAGAGCAAATCCTGTTTCGAAACATTCTTTAACTTACAATGGGTTGTGGCCAATTAAAATAACATTATGATATCTGTAAACTGTGAGAATAAACTAAGCTGTTTTGGGGTCCACATAAAAAATGCTGTGGGGAGTGGAGCGAGAGCTGTTTGTGCCTCTGTTATACAGAATCCAGCATTTTCTTTGCTGGGTAAAAGGGCATTGAGTTTTGGGTGAAGGTTGGTCTTCCTATAGGTATAGAAGATGAAAAAACTCTTTTTCTGTTTCAAGCGCGTTCATAGACAAGGGACATGAACACAGAGAGGTTGGAGTGACAATAAAGCTGGATGGCACAGATTTTAGGAAACTGCAGCTGAACAAGATTTGGGGGCCCCTTAGGGACAGAGAGACAGCCTGACAACAGCAAAAAGATTGAGCTTGATATGAGAAATAATGTCCAGGCAGGCTTTTTTTATCCACAGTTTGGTAAGGCCAGGTGATATATTTAGGTTAAGGTTAAAATTCAACTTGAAGACATAAATAAGAGGAACTTTTAATTAGTCACATTAATGTGAGAAGGATGAGATGGAATGTTGAAGTTTACATAATCTCTACTTAATTTTAGGTTTAAATTTGCCATTTTCCCTTCATTAACATTAGTATAAAACAAAATCAATGAATGATTTGCATATCTCTTCATCTTTGATTGAAATCTCCTCNTAGTGAGGCTAATTAGAAATAAAAATATTTTAAAAGTATAATCAGTCTTATGTTCAGGCAGAGTAACTTATTTGAGTTGGTAACACCACTGGTTAACATCGCAGTACACATTATCATCTTGATATTAATTTTTTCCTGATGATTTTCAACACAATTCCCTGAGCTATTGTCTTTGTGTGCAGAAGACTGTAAGTTAGTACAGTATGAGGGGAGGCATGAACTCACAAAGAAACACAGGAATCAGAATTCCTAACTCAACTAGTAAGTACTCCCATAACCTTGAGTACAGGACTTAATCTTTACCATGCAGGAAAGACCCTCTTAACTCTAGCATACTGTGATTCTAACGAGGAAATATACATCAAAATCTGTTGTACATTTACCACAGTCTCTTGCTAAACAAGGATGTTTTGTATACCAGAGGATTTACTGAAAGGTTTTGGCAAGTTGCTGAAATACAGGAGATGACAAGAAGTCTCAAAGGGAACCAAAGTTAAATTAGCCCACTTTGCCTGCAGCTACACCCACCAGAGAGTAAAGCAGAAAGAGAATAAAGTAGAATAACTTATTAAATCTCATCATAGAGGAAAATAGGATGACTGGATAATTTCTTAACTGTTCTACTCCACTGCTCCCTTCTTTCCTCCTTCATTCTTTTCTTCTTTTCCTACCTTAAGTTTATTTCATAAGATACAAAGACTTTCCTCAGTCTCAAAGGTAGTTTTAGTTGGGGAGCTGCTCTGCATGAGAGAGACTTTCTTCCTTTTCATTTATCATCTGTATTTCAAATTTACATCAATAATTTCTAATTCATCCTAGAAAAAGAAATGAAACTTGCAAATAGAGGTTGATATTCCTGAAAGAGGAATATTCAAAAATTAGAAAGTTATCATTCTGTTCTGTAACCAGACTCAGCTAGTTAGTAAAATAAAGTTTTTCCCCCACCATTTAATATCAAAATAAGTCTCTGCTTTAAAACTTAATTTTAAATAAATTATATTTGTTTATAATTTTTGGGTGAACCAGGAAATGATTTTCTGGTCTATTTTCATATGACACTGAAAAATTACTATCTTGTGAAATATGATCATATTTTTGTGATAACTACTAAAACAAAAACAAGAAGTTTATTGGAACATATCCATTTACAAACATATATCACGTGGTTGTAGTGGCCTCACATTTAAAATATTAATCTAATATATGTAACTCAAATTTTCAGAATAAATTTATTTGAAATAAGTAATAACATTTTAGTATGACAATTAAACTAAAAGAAAAGCCTATTATGATAAATTTTACACACAGAGAATTTATTTCTACATACTTGAATTATATATATTTAATTGTTGTCTGTGATATACACAGTATGATCAAAATTAAAGCGAATATTTAACTTTTCTAACAATTATGAAGGTAGGACACATTGCCATTAGCATTTGACCTCCCCCTCAATACACACAGACACACACAGACACAGACACAGACACACACACACACACACACACACACACACACACACCACTGCTTCTACTTCTTTCTGTGGCAGTTCTAGAAGGCCTTGATATTTAGTGTCCTTTTGTGGCTGCTCTGATGCCCACAATCTACTCAAAATATCAGATACTAGTTATGATGATTTATATCTAGTAAATTTATTTGGACAGGGCAGAAATGAGCCTAGGGCCACTGATACTGAAGTCCCTGAGCCCCTTGGGTGGTGCTCACAATGCCTCTGCTCCTACGAGCACACTAGAAGCTGTGGGTAGTTGCCTTGCTTCCCTACACTTCTGAGGAAACAGACAGAGCCGCCAGCCAGGTAGGCACTTCTCTTACATTTCAGTGTTGCTGTCCTCGTGACGCCTGATGCTGTCTTAGACACCCCAGAGCTGGATTAGGAAACTAATCAGGCTGAACTGTACCAAATGCCCAGAAAAGGCCACTTAAACTTCAAGGACTTCTGACAAACCAAGACCACTCCTGATGACTCCAACACACAACCTCTTCAGAGAACTATATCTTCTCTGCTACCACGTCAGAGTTCCCAAAGGACTGCAGAGAGATGGGGAGGACATGGCATGAGTGGCTTGCCTCTTCTCTCTGTAAGGAACAACTGCCCTCTGTGTCGCAGCATAGGTTCTGATAAAGTTTTATTTGGGTAGTCATATTTCATATTCAGGAGTGTTTCCTTAGAGAGAATAGGCTGAGTTGGCCATAATAAAGAGAGACCTGGAAACCCTGAGCTCCTGGTACTGAGTGTTTTTAGCAGGCAGAGAGTCACAGAAATTCTCTGAAGAATGGCAGCGAACTGGGAGGGCAGGACAGTGAAGAGCTAAGAGTGGCAGAACAACAGAACTGTGTCAATGTGGGGACCCATAGAAGCGTGTAGAGGAGGTTCAGAGAGGCTGCAAAGCTGCCAGTATGGTTCCAGAAGTCTCCGAGGGAGCTATGAATTCTGGCTGTGTGGGGCCAACAGGAACAACTGAGAGTCCCTGGGAGCTGTCAACACTCGGGGTGCAAGGTTACACTAAGAGTGATAACATTAAGAGCTGATAGGTGCTGACACTCAAACCTCAGAGCTCTAACTGCAAGACCTGAGAGCCACTGCATTCGGCCATCAGAGCTGCTAATAGCAAATAGCAGCACCCTGCCAACTTGCGGTTTCCACCTGAGTCAGCCAAAGATCCACCAGCCCATTGACTGTTTCTCCTGAACAATGCGTAAGAAGCTGGACAAACTAGTTTTTGACTCTTCTCAGATATGTCAAAGAATTGAAGTAATAAAGTATAGGGTCCACCAGAAACTCAGAGCAAGACAAACAGGTATAGAAGGTAACAGTTTACAAGTCTAGAAACCCATAATCACCAACATCCATAGGAGCCAGTGT
>NDGM011177530.1:0-10358 GCA_002564305.1 Octomys mimax | reverse complement strand
GAAAATTCCCAGTAGAGGAATAGCTGGTTTAAAGGGGATTTCCAGTCCAACTTTTCAAAGGAGCATAAAGAAGAACAAATGACACTACGTGACTTGATTCCCTGACTGACTCACTTTAAGGGAGCAGTTAAGGATATGGCATTGGATAGAATGGCAATACATATCAGAAAAATTAAAAGCAACTCAGGTTTCTTTGTTTCCCTATCATTTGCCTACTTATAGTAGCCACTTGAATGCTTCTATGACAAGGTGCTCCACACTCAACGAGTCCATCCCTTTCTAATTTGTCTACTGAAGCATTTCATTACCTCCTTCCTGTAGTATGAGCTTTGCACCACTCTCTCAAATCTATATATCTCTCTCATACTTTTGACCTACAAATCTGCACACACACACACACACACACGCACACGCACACATACACACACACCTGTGCATATATGAGGTACAATAAAATATATTTTTTTAATTGGAGGAAAAGGCAGATTGCTATTAACTCACCTAAGAATACTATCTATCATTTTCAACATAATTATTACATCATTTTACTTCTTTCCTGTCACCTTCTAAAGCAAGTTTGAAAGTGTTTTTGTTCTGTTCTGGTTTGTTCAATTTTTTCATGAATGTCCTTAGCGACACTGTCCTGCCTTGTTTACTGTTCTGAATCCATTTAAAACACTTTACCTTTTATGACCATTTTTACTTTGAGCAAGAGATAGAAGCCGCACCGTGCCAATCCACACAGGTGGATAAGGACACACAGTGACATCTCCCAGCCTGCCTTTCCTTTGGATGTCACCCAGCAGCAACAGTCACCAGTTGGATCACACCCGTGAAAGACTCATGAAAGAGAACCTCTAGAACTGTTCAGAACTTGGCAAGAACAACGGGAAGAGTGTGCTAAAAGAAACAGCGCCTTTAAGGTGGTTAATGTCTTTTCCTGTAATAAATTTTTAAATCAAACGTTCATTGTAAAATTTGATCGCTCCTCGTTCACTTTCTTAATGTGCTTGACTTACATAATATATGGTAATTTTTAAAACAACTTTAATCCTTATGGAAAAGTATGCAAAATAACCTAACACAGAAAGATAAGAATATATTCCCCAGTTATATTATGCAGATAAAGTTAACTTCAAATTTTGGGTGTTCTTAAATTAATATTTTTCTTTTAAATTTGAAAAACACATTATATACAATTTGAGGTTTGCAGAAATTCCACATCTTAGGCTGGTGTTACAAAGAGCACATTTTGCTGCACAGGGCAGGGTCAGCTTCGTGGGCACGTAAGCTGGGCGGTGGTAGAGCCCTGCTCTTAGTGGGATCATATGCTTGGTTTAACATTGTCACTGCCATTTGAAAGCTTTAGACATGGAGTCTTGTGCTTTCATTTTTCCCTAGAACAGTAAGTTCTGTGGACAATATTGGGACTGTGAAATGCAATTTATGAGAGGGGACACTCAAAAACTTAAATGGAAGATTTAATTAAATAGCATCAACTTACTTTATGTGCATTCCAGGGCGCTTTCTGTAGCTCAGGGCTCCTTGGAATTATGCACTGGACCCATATCTTCTGAGCCAGGTCTTTCAACTTTTATAACTCATGATTGCTCATTAAATATAAGCCATCCAATGTTGTAACTAACATTACCTAAGAGGCAGTTGGATATATAACCTGTGTTTTTCTCTACACTGAAAACAATTTCAGTTCTAACTTTTGTCAAGTGTTTTTACCTTAGAACAAATGACTACCTAGAAAGACCAATCCCAGGGCTAGCTTATTTGCAGGTGAAATGGCTGCAGGTTAGTGAAACAGGCAGTATCTAATCTTGAATGTCTCTCTTTGAAATCATGTGACTGTTAAGAATGTGCAGAGTGTACATGGCCATGCAGCATAGCTCCAAAGTTGCTGTCTGTATAGATAACAATTGTAACTCTAATTCCATCAGAGATTATTGGAAAGCCTGTAAATGGGCAAGATATAAAAGAAATGAAGTTAGCTTGCCTATAGCTGTTTAAAATATCCATTTCAACAAAAAAACATATCCCAGTCCTTCATAGATGCATTTTATTACTAAAGTTAGAGAAACCCTCTTCATGCAGTATATGAGATATGCCTGATATGCAAACAGAAATATTTTTCAAAATGATTCAGATCTTTCAACATTATCTTGCACATATAATATATACACAAAGCATTGTTTTGTCTGTACACACTAGATTTAGGATGTAGACAATGAATTTTAAAAATAAGGCAAAATTAGTCACAAAGTCTATTCCAGTTTTACACAAAGTTTATTCCAGTTTTACACATAGAGCTTTATCAAAAAGTGTTCTTTGTTTCTTTTCAGTATTCATAACAGCAGTGACATCTGGAAAAATCTTTGATGAAGTCATTTATTTGGCACAAATATGGCCACAGCACAGTCCACACAGAGAATGCAGTATCACTCTTTGTTTAGACAACATAGTGAAGCTTTATTGAGTGAGACCTTGCTTTGTTCCACTGAACAAAGAGGGTGGGGGTTCCTGAGCTACTTTATATCACCAGTAATCTGACCTGAAGACTTAAGACTCAACATTGAATTTGGAATTGCAATTGACCTCGGAATTCATGGCTCAATGTAATACTTAGGCAAAGAGGAGAAAATGCTTGGCACCAAAAAAGCTAATTTAATTGCATAATCTATGTAACAATGTGTTTCTGTGATTGCATTTATGAGTAAATAGCATTAGAGTAAGCATCTGTCTCTTTTTGCCTAATATATTAATTCTATAGAAACTGTCTCCATCACATGGTGTCCATTACTGCAATAAATATCTATCGAATGTGTGAAGAGCACTGGCTGGAAAGTACAATAGTCTTTCAGTTTTTATATGGCATGAAAGATTTTGTAATCAGTACAAAACATTCACTGAGAATTATAAGATTGTATGGCAAGGGAAAGCAAAATTCCACCTAGATATGTAACATGACAGAAGGAATTTTCAGCAGCAGCAGCAGGATTGCTTGTGCAATTACACCAAGCGAGTACAGTCAGCTTTCACTTTTCTGAGTGCATGTGGGCAGGACACACTGATTGCCTTTAATGTTGGGCGTTGGCACACGCATGTAACACTTGTCAGGGCCTGTTATTTCCCCTCTGCTCCCTCTCTCCTCCTTCTCTCCATCTCTTGGTCTTCTTCCCATCTGCAAAAGCGTTGTCACCCTGTTTCTTATTCTCTTTTAGTTTTTTTCCTTTAATTTATACTTTGGGTTTTTATTCTCCAAAAAGAGATAAAGAACACGTGTACTGGGATCCAAGCACACCCATGTTTGCAGCAGCACAATTTATAATAGCTCGGCTTAGGAAGTGACTACTATGTCTATCAAGAGAAGAAAGGGTAAAGAAGATGTGGCATATTTATGTACAATGGAGTACACTTTGCTCGAAAGAAGGACAAATTTCAGTCTCCTGTAGGAAAATGAATGCATCTAAGGTAATAATATTAATTGAACTAAATCAGAATAAATTTAACTTTTAAACCAGAACTATACCTTTGATTTTTCATGGATTGTACAAAATAAGGATATATGCTTATATGTTTTAAAACAAATTCATTTTTAATCAATGAGTAGTGTTTATGTAAAGTATCATGCTTTGATATATGTATATCTTGTAAAAGGATTAAACCAAGATAATTCACATATCCATCACATCTTTATTTTTTTATGAGAAAGGGTGAAAACATTAAAAAGTCTATTACTTTAGTAATTTTAAGCAATACAACACATTCTTATTAATGTGTAGTCATTCAACCAGGGATGGTGATGAGTATAATCCCAGCACTCTGGGAGGCTGAGAGGAGGATTATAGTCTGGGCAATATTGTGAGACTTTGTCTCAAAATTAAAAATAAAAATTCAAAAGGCACAGGGGACGTGGTTTAGGGGAAAATCCTGGGCACAATCCCCCATATCACAAAATTACAACAATAAAACAAAATAAACATAGTTTCTGATTATTCCCCTAGTCTCATTGAAACTTTGCACCCTTTGAGCATCTGTGCTCTATGTCATCTCCTAACACACCTCTCACATCTCCTCACAGCAATCACTGGTAACCACCTTTCTCTTCTTTATCTATGAAATTAACTTTCTTAGACACCACATATCATTCAGGCCTGTTAGAATGGCCAAAAGTGAATATGTTGATACATAATGGCAGGTAAAGACCTATGATAATTTTATTATGTAGTTATCAACCTGTGCAATTATAACAGTGTTTATAATATCCAAATTATGGACAGCTAGAGTAATGACACAAAAAGAAAACAAAGTATCCTGCTGTACCTGAATACATAAGAAAAGTGAATCATTGCAATTCTGCAGACACAATAATTATTTATTCAATAAATTATGCTAAAGTAATTGGCTTTGCAGTCAAAGACAAGTTATAAATTCCAAGTCCTTATCATAAACAAAATAATGTAGACACAGATAAATAATAAAATGTTTGAAGTTAAAATAACAAAGCTATTAGGAAAAAAAATAGTCTTGTAGTATGATGGTATGAGAATTTTTCCAAAACACAAATATAAAATGATGGAAATTATTATAAAATCTATATATTTCTTTCTATAAATATTTGAAAGGAAAGCATCTACATACAAACTATTTAGGAAAAAGTCATGGGCAATAGGCAAATGATCCAGAGAAAATGATTAAAAATATGATAACTATAGAAGTAAGCAAAATATATGCAAAGGCAATATGTATGTGCTTTTTAAAATACTTGAACCATTTCTTAAAATTATCCAGACAGTATTTCACAGAAATCTGGCTTTTCTAGACCAATATAATGATCTAGTAATACTAGATCTATATTTCTGGACAAGTATAATTTGTTGAAACTGAAAAGATGCTGCCTCGAATAAGAGAAATTGTGGATATAACAGTTTTTCTGTCTTCAGTAATTACTCTTGCCTTTCTGAAGATTACCCGACCTTGCCATTAATTTGGACAATCCATAAATGACATTCAATTGCTAACCAGGCTACAAAATTTGAAGATTATATATATTTTACATACACACTATAGCTAAGATAGTTGAACTACTAATTGAAGGGGATAGTTAAGGCTTAATATTTTGACCAATTTTACATGCTTGTATCTGGTAATCTGAACAACTGTTTTGAAGACAACAATATGCAGTATAACAATCACTACTGAATTCTTATCATCTTGTTTTTTTAATTCTATATAATTTCCAATTTTTAAAATTCCTTTTATTCATTTTCAAATAAAATTCTATTCACATTTAAGTTTTTATTCACTTTAACACTAATAAAATAATTTCAACATTTTGAAGACTGATACCAATGTTAACTTTTATCTGAAAATCAGCTATTGTGTCTGAGAGAATTTCAATTGTACCTACTAAATCCCTTTACAGGTAAAGGCAGCTTTGTATTCTTTGATCCACGGGCAAGCAGGGAGGATGTAGGTATATTAAAATTTGATATATTTTTCATGTCCTGTCAGTGAATTTACATGCTAATAATGGCATTGCTAAGCATTCATTGGTCAAAGAATCTTGAATGGAAAACATTCTATTCTTTATGCACTGATTCAAAGTAAAACACTAAAATTCTTACCTAAACAAGATATCAGACAACAGAATAGAGAAGACAAAATTCAGAAAGTTTAGTAATTTAAATTCAACAGCTTGGTGATCCAAATTTGAATTTGAGCAAAAGGAGAGTTGCATGAATGTACTTAAGCTTCCAAGGCAACTAACTGTAAGGAGAAATGAATTCGATCAGACTGCAAGAAATCAAATGAATGAAAAGACTGTAAAGTGCTTAGTGCAGTGGAGGAGCAGACAGATAAGTGGTGCCTAAATTGGAAAACATTAATGAAAAATATTGATGGTACAGAGCAGAGTATATGAACTTTAGATAAACTATTAAAGCAAAGAAATGTGCTAGGAAAAGAGTCCCACTGACAGTCATTTAGAAGCTTATAAAACTATCGTATATGTGTGCAATGGTAGCTCATTTGAGAACAAGATCTACTACTCTAAGCAACTACCTAATTCAACACTAAATTCATGGGGTCCCTGTTGCCTAACTATTATATCCATATCTGTATTGGTGTCTATATATCTTCATTTGGGCTATTGTGAATAATGTTGCTATGACACTGTGCATAAGTATCTTGTTGGACATCAGGTCAAGTTTCCTTTCACAATATACCCATGAATAGAATATGTCTAAAAGTATTCTCAAGTGTTACCCATGCAGTTTGATTTTTGCTCACAAACTGTTTGCCTACCCCTATGTCTTCAAGAGTTCCTCCTACTTTCTCCTCCAGGAGATTCAGTGTTTCTGTTTTAATGTTTAGATCTTTAATCTATTTTGACTTTAATTTAGTGCATGGTGATAGACCTGGGTCAAGTTCTAGTTTTCAGGATGTAGAGAGGCAGTTTCTTCAGCATCATTTGGTAAAGAGGCTATTTTTCTTCCAGTAAACATGTTTGGCCCCTTTGTCAAAGAGAAAGTGGGTGAGTGTGTTTGTAGTTGCTTCTGCATCTTCTAATCTATTCCATTTATCCTCTGGTATATTTTTTTCCAGTACCATGCTAATTTTATCACGGTAGCTTTGTAGCATAATTTCAAGTCTGCATCTTGTGCTATGAATACCTACTATGAAGACAACAATATGCAATGTATTAATTATTGTAACTGTACTATTAACCTGTTTTGAAACTATCTCATTGCTGCTTCTTTCTTAATAAAATTATTAAAAATATTCTCATTCACATTTTAATATATATTTCCAAACAATTTATGTGGATATCTTCCTATAATTATACTCAAGTCAACAATGTGTTACATTTCAATGCATGCCACCACATATCTTCTGTCCTTTTCAGGAAGGCATTGTTAGGGTATCTCATTGTGATTTTATTTTTTGTGTCTCTGATTACTCTAGTGGTTGACCACTTTTGTGAACTGATCTCCACTTTTTCACCCATTTTATTTTTTTTTTTTGCCTATTTTATTGGTTTGTTTGGTTGTATTAGTTTGGTTGGTTAAAATTCATTTTACTTTTTAGTACAGTCATGGTTTTCTCTGATATACTTGTTAAAATTGTATTTTCCCAGGTATATGAGGCCTTACTATTAATACAAATTTAATGTAAATGAATTTACCAATGTTTTCTTAAATATTGTACAATTATTAGAAAATTTTGCCTTCCCATAATTATGAAGATACTGTAGTGGTTGATACAGTGTGTCAACTTGAGTAGTTAAAAGCTTACCTAAATCAAAGCAGCAATTCCCCACCCTAGCGAGTGGACCCTAGAATGACTCATCACTTAAGGGATCTAAAAGGGAACTGAGGAAGGATAGAACAGTTCTATTTCCTCTGAGGAGCTCTGGTCCTCATCTCTGGGCTTCTAACACAGACTCTTGGACCTCTGCTTTGAATCCTTCAGCTTTCTTTTGTAGACTCATAAGCCTTCTATCAGCCCCTGATATGGGCTTGCACAGAACACTGCAGTGAGTTGCAGACCTTGGAAGTGTGCCGACACCCTCTGTGAGCTTCCTCATCCCACTCTGTGACTCACCATCCTAAGCAGCCCTGGCAATTTCTTATGTATTTGTACACTTTGTGCTCTACCTGTTCCTCTAGTAAAACCCTGACTGATACAGATACTGCTCTTTGTATTCTTTTAGACTAGTTTTATGGTTCATGATATATTTTGACTGCATGAACGGACTATGCATACTTGTAGACAACTAAATTCTCCAGTTGCTGAATTTTTTCATACAAGTCACTAGTGCAAAATGATTAGCATACTAAATATTTCTGTATGCTAACAATTTTTCATGATCTACAAATGAGACAGAGTATATTAAAAGCTTTTGCTATTTTGAGGCACTTGTGAAAATCTTTTAAGTTTCCATTCTTTCTTTTTAGGTTTGTCAAAACTTGCTGTATATATGTGAAGCTGTCATTTGGTATATGCATTTCATTTTCAGCATTTTACTACTATTTTTAATGAATTTGTAGAAATATAATATATATATATATATTAAACATAGAATTTACAATACAACTTTTACATAAGCCTACCTTCAAATTTACATAACAGCACCACATATGATGGAAGAGCCTTCCATTGTCCTCAAATTCTTCCTTCCTTCTACATTTCTCATTGTGCTTTCCATTTTACATGTGCTATAAATGCACAACACAATACTACAGTTTTATTTTAGGCAGGTAATTATCTTTAAAGCAAAAAGTGTTACTTTTTCATGTTTAATTTTGTATGGTAATGATTCTTCTTCAACACCGTAGCAATCTATGATTCCCAGTCTTTAAATCTGTATCTACAAGGATAAGTTCTTATCTATCGAAGTGTTTCAGAAAGAAAATATTTCCAGTTCATACTTCAAGATACGAGTGCTTATTTTAAAACAACATTATTGGTCATTTATTATGGATTTATTTTATTTACTTGCAGATTGTATGCATTTGGTAAAGGGTCTCACTAAGCAGCCTGAACCCAGTGATCCTCCAGAACATGGAGGTTTCAGCCTCCCCAAGGCTGGGATTACAGGCATATGCCATCATGCCTGGACTCAGTCACTGCCTCAGCATGTGCAGGGCCGGGGCCGGCACGGCATGCGGTGCGGGGATCAAACCCAGGTCTCTGTGCTTGCCTAAGCATGCGCTTAGTCCGCTGAGCTATCTTTTTTATTTTTTTTAATTTTATTTATCCATTTATTCATTTATTTATTGTATTTTAGGGAAGTGTCTACAGGGTGTTCAGGGTCTTCACTACTAGATTGGACTTGTAATGATCCGCCTGTTTACAACCTCCCAAGAGCTGGAATTACAGGCATGTGCCACCACGTCCAGTCTCAATTGCTGTTTCAGGGTATCCCTGAGGTGGGGCCAGCACAGCAGGCCTGGGGATCAAACCCCTGGCCCCTGTGCCTGCTTGCAGTTGCTTTAATCTGCTGAGCTATTCGGCTGGCTGCCACTGATCTATTTTGCTGGCCCAAAATATAGAGTTATAAAAGGAAATAGTATAAACTAAGAAGAAGGACTTTACTTGGAATTAAAATGTAAAGTTACTTAATTCTATAGATGGGGATGCTTTCAAAGATGATTTTTCAGTCATGTTTAGGAAAATCTTACACAAGGGTTTTGTAACATACACTATGGGAGAGTATAAGGCTGTTGCAGTCTAGGATGGTAAGAATAAAAATTTTTCAAAATGGATAATTAATAAGCGCATGAACATAGTTAAAGCAGGGACACTATAGAAAATGAAAATCTTTACAACCTAATGGGAGACTGAAATCTGATCTGGAATTTTTTAGAATGTATAATTATACATATTTTAGATTTGACTAAAATGCATTTCAGACAAATGAAATACACTATTCAAGGAGGTTTTAAAATGGAAGAGCACTGAAACCAATGAGAGCCATCACCACCCACCAGCCAGAGCTGGAAGGAAAAGTTTGACAAAACTGAGTATTAGTGAGAACATGGAGGAAACAAACATGTAAATTTCTTTAGTTTTTTTACGGAACACAAAATGATAAAACCCCACACATTAGAAACAATACAAATATTTCATTAAACAAAATACTAGGAATTCAACAATGATTGCTGTATTGCATGATGTTATCTTCAGATTAGTTGTTTAAGTTACTAGATATAAACCTGAAAACTTGGTCCACAAAAAGTTGAAAGAAATTAAAAAGAATAAAAATATTTCAAAAATAAAAATCATAAGCATTAACTGCTTCTTTGAAAAGACCAGCAGATATCAGCAGTACAATTATCCAAACTATTCTGCATATATACATACAAATGTCTTTTTTCCCTTCTTTTTTTGTCCTTTTCCTTATCCCAGTTTTTCTTTCTCATTGAATAGATTCTTTTCCTTTCATAGAATCTATTGTCCTTTAGATTTTATTTACTCTTTTAGGTTCTCACACTAGTGAGACAATATAATACTTACACATGAGGGTCTGATGTACTTCACCTACCAATACAGTCTCTAGTTATACCCATTTTCCTATAAAATCCTTGAGTGTATGTTTTTATAGCTGAAATAATATTCCACTGCAAATATATACAATTTTAATGGAAATAAAACTTGGCTCCACCACTTTGGAAATATAGGTAGTGCTTTTAAAAAGTGATAGATAAGTTGATAAATAGGCAGACAAATAGATAGCTGGGTTGCTAGAGATAGGTAGATAGATAGCTAGAGATAGCCAGATAGATAGATAGATAGATAGCGATAGACTGACTGATATGTGTGAGTGTGTGTGTGTGTGTGTGTGT
>NDGM011177517.1:0-13117 GCA_002564305.1 Octomys mimax | reverse complement strand
CAGGAGTAGAAGAGTTGGTAGCCACCATTGCTGGGGGACCCCACCACCCTGCAGGCACGAGCTGCCTTAAGTGCCTGTGCCTGGCTGCAGCACGATCCTGGCCCTCCTCGCCTAGCCAGGAGTGCATCGGGGCTGAGAATTAACCACCCTCTGCAAGACTTGCAGAGACCCACTTTTCAGTAGGATGGGCCTTCAGGGCATTCATTGGTCAGAGGCCCCTGATCTCCTGTCCACTGAGGTCAGGAAGCCAGGTGGGCAGGAGTGTCCCCCTCACGGACCACACCCCACCTGGGGCTCACTGCCAGGCTGTCTGGGGCACAGGACTGCCCAGGGCTTCACACAGACTTCCGGGCTAGAAGGCGTCCTCCCCATCTTCGCAGCCCCTTTGCTTGCATATCCTTGGGGTGAGCCGGAGAGGTTCCAGCCTCTGACGGGCCAGGAGGTGGCGCTGGCCCTCAGAGCGGCGACCCTCAGGTGTGCATGCCCACAGGAGCGTGAGCCCCAGTTTCCAGGCATTTTTAATTGGGGGAAAAATCCCCTTGGGCTAAAATCATATTGGCATTGTGATTTCAAAGGCAGCATTCTCAGAGATCAAGCATGTTCTCCCTGTCGTTTAGAAATTTCTGTTCTCAGAACTTTGACCTTGATATAATCAGAAAGCTCAAAGCCCCTCGCACAGGCGAACCTCTGTCTCCTTGCTGTCCCCGAAAAGCAGACAGTGAGCAGCAGGAGCAGAAATGTCCCAATTTTCCAGATGAGGAAATTGAGGTGCAGAAAGACTCAAATGGGCTTCTCTGGGGCTCCAGGGGGATCACAGGCCCTCGCACACTTGGCAGCTGGCGCCTCTCCACATCTGAGGAAGACACCGAGAAATGATCCACTTAGACGAAAAGCGGCCGCGGAGGACAAGCGTCTGTCCCCGCCATGGGGAGGGCGCACAAAGGGCTGTGGGTGCTGGGTGCTGTGTCCTACGCCTGCCGTGAGGGGATAGCGCTGACACCTGATGTTTTCATTGTCGTGTCTTTTGTTTTCTGCTTGCCCATCATTGCTTTGAATTGTCGGCTTCATGTTTTAATACAGTTATGAGGTGGGGCTGGGGAGCTAGCTCAGTGGTCTAGGCCCGGCAAGCACAAAGTCCTGGGGTCGATCCCTGGTACTGCCGGCTATGTGGGCCCCATACCCTGCCAGCCACTGGACTGGGCACAGTGGTGCACACCTGTAGTCCCAGCACTGGGGAGACTGAAAATAAGAGGATCAGTATGAGTTTGAGCTGCATAGTGAGGCCCTGAACCAAATAATTTTTTTAAAAAGCTTAGGGTATAAAACATTATAAATGCATATAGAACCATCTCAGAGTAGTCAGAACTAGAGGTGGGAGGGAGGGAAGGAGATTGATTTTTGGATTGGCTTCCGAAGATTTAGTTCAGTGCCTGGGTGGCTAAACAGCCACCTGCAAGTGCCCACGCCATCAATGGAGCTGGGTTTTCTCCTGTTTGACAGCGTTGCTCTGATGAATCATAGCTGTTGCCCCAATGTCATTGTGACCTACAAGGGGACGTTGGCAGAAGTGCGTGCGGTGCAGGAGATCCACCCGGGGGAAGAGGTGAGTGCGCCGCCTGGGCTCCAGCAGCACGGGCTAGGGCTCTGGTCCATGCTATGTTGTGGGGAACATTGACTCAGCTGGAGGTGTCCTGCGCTTGCAGGGCTCAGCAATCAGACAAGTGGCCCGGGCTCAGTGTCCCACCCTGGGGCTTCTGCCATCTCCTCCTTCAGTCAAGAGGCAGCAGGAAAGTATAAATTCGAATTCTGTGAGTAGCAGAGATTTCAAGAAAAAGGAGGCTGTCCAAATGACCAGATGGACACTGCGATTGCCCTGGAGTCTGTGTCCTGCTGTCAGTCAGCGGACCCCCGAACATCCAAAGCATTGCTGCAGGAGAACGATCAGGCCTCCCACAGTAGCTGAAGGCCACTGCTCCGGGTGACATGGGTGCATTTCGTGGTCCCTTCTAGAAGGTCATCGAGATGGCCACATGTACGCTGTGATAGGGGAAGTAGAAGCAGTGTACAGCCAGGAGTCCCCCAAACCCCTTCACATAGGGCTGCGGTGCCACCCAGTGCCACCCATCTCTCCTTCCCTTCTTCACTGTGACCTCCTGATGGAATCTCTAGCCAATTTCTCTGCAACGTGATAACTAGTCCCTGGCTGAACTGTGGCCCAAAGCCTGACACTGAGGTTGACCTTTTCATTCCTGTGAGGGGCCCTCAAGAGGAGGGTGTCTCCTAAGGGCAGACTGTCGGCATCTCCCCAAGATCCTGACTGATGGGGCAGTCCCAGGGAGCCCACAGGAGCCAGGGAAAACCTGGGTGCCCCAGCCACAGGGACCAGATGTTCTTTGTTAAAACAGAGCATCCCAGGCAACTGGAATAAATTCATCCACCCCAGCGCCTGCGGTTGGCAAGAGAGGAGGCTGTCCGCAGCCGCCTGGTGTCTCCCGCTCTGAGCCAGGATCTGGACACTGGACTGGCCTTTGTCGCCACCTTGTGGATGCTTGTGTTCATTGTGTTGCTTGCATCCATCCATCCCTTGGAGGAAGTCCTGTGACTCTGAAAGCTGGACTTCAGTTGGGTGGTGCTCTGGGGGCTGCTTGCTCTTAGGGTCCAAGAGAGCTTGTCAGTGCCAAAGGTCACCATGTGCAGGTGGCTTTGTGACGTCCACTTGTTCAAGCAGATGTGTGCATGAGTGCAACAGACAGTGAACACTGCTGCCCATCTCCATGGCCTCTGAGTCTGTTACAGAAAAGCAGGGAGAGGAGGACGGATGTCCCCCAAGGTGACGCTGCCCACCTTCCCGGGGCCCTAGAGGCTGGTGTTATCTGTGTTGAGTGGAACCTTTGCTGGGAGGAGGACAGACCCAGCCCACTCTCTGCAGAGGAAGGAGGCAGTGACCACACCATCCACCCCGTGGGCCCAAGGACCGAGTGTGCCGGCTCCCTGTCCTCACAGGGCTGCTTTCCCTCAGAGCCTTGTCCTCCTGCCCTAACCTCTGCCCTGGGGGACGCCTCTTCGGGTAGTCACAGAGGGTGGCACGGCTGTTTCCCATAGTGGACCGAGACGTGATCTCTCTGGGCCCACAGGTGTTCACCAGCTACATCGACCTCCTGTACCCAACAGAAGACAGGAATGACCGGTTGAGGGACTCCTACTTCTTCACCTGTGAGTGCCGGGAGTGCACCACCAGGGACAAGGTGAGCCTGGACAGCCACCGCTGCCCACCCTGCTCCCCCACCAATTTCCTGACCTCCAGTCCTGTGGACAGAGCACCAGGCATTCCCCAGCTCCTGTGGGCTTCTCCCTGGCACTGCCCCATCACTCAGGATCTCCTCAGCCACCCTGTGACCCTGCTGCCCACACAGGAAAGCTAGTACTTTTGTGTCTGGAAGAAAGGCGTGGACACTGGTTTCATAGTCCCTTGCCTGAGGCCTTGCGCGTTCCTCTGCCTGGGCCTCTGTCCGGGAAGATGCTTTGTGTGCAGGATTTCCATGACAGCTGACGCTTTGCATTGTGGGCTTTTCCCTCAGGATAAGGCCAAGGTGGAAATCCGGAAACTCAGCGATCCTCCGCAGGCCGAAGCCATCCGGGACATGGTCCGGTACGCCCGCAATGTCATCGAGGAGTTCCGGAGAGCCAAGCACTACAAGTATATCCTGGCCTTGGTAGAGTCAGTGTAGGCCTTCTGGTGGCCTCCTGGGGATCTGTTCTTTCTGCTCCACCGGGGAGGGGCGGGGGTTGGTTGAGCAAGCCTAGGAGCCCTCTGTTCTTGTGTGTGCTCAGGGAGTTCATACTGGAGAAAGGGAAGGGAAGAGGTCCCAGCGAGGTGGTCAGGGTCTGCGCAGGATGAAGACTTGTTCTTAGCTGGGCGTCCCAGGACGTGGGTTTCCGGGCAGCGTCACTCACACTCGAGCTGCTGGGCTGGATCCTTGGTCTCCTGTGATAGGCAAGCTCTCTTGCCCAGGTTTTGTCTAAGAGGTTACTCCCTTCACCTTCGCTTGCTCTCTGCGCCTGGCTTATCCACACGCAGGCCAGGCCATCGGGAATGCTCCTCTCGCATCCCCAGCCCTCCCTCGCAGGCCTTGGTTTCCTTGACTCCACAGCACCCCCTAGCGAGCTGCTGGAGATCTGCGAGCTGAGCCAGGAGAAGATGAGCTCCGTGTTCGAGGACAGCAACGTGTACATGCTGCATATGATGTACCAGGCCATGGGCGTCTGCTTGTACCTGCAGGACTGGGAGGGCGCCCTGAGGTACGGGCAGAAGATCATCAAGCCCTACAGGTGACTGCCACGCGTTCGCCCCCGCACGCAGCAAATGGTGGCAGCTCTGGGCCAGGGCCCCAGCATGCGTGGGGCTGTGGCTGTCTCCAGGCTGCAGGCAAGGGGCAGGTGTGGCGCGGCGTGCTTCCTCTCGGAGCAGCTCTGCTTCTTCAGGGCGGCTGCGGGCCACACTGAATTTGGCTACTAAAAAGCCACCTGTCTGCCACCCCTTCTCTAACTTGGTTGTACCTAGGGGTTGGTGTGCGACGGGCTCAAAATCATTTTTTTCCACTACCATTCTCAGCACCCCTTGCGTTGTTTTGCTGTTTTCCAATTGCAGGCCTAGCTTTCAGCATAGGTGGTGGCACCTAAGGAGTCCGGAAGGTCTCAGTCGCTGAGTGGCCCAGGCTGAGCTCCAACCTGCGATCCTCCTGCCTCAGCCTCCCAGCTAGTAGGAGGAGCTGTCAGAGGAGTGTCTCCGTTACTTTAACTGATGAGACAAAATACCTGACACTCAAAATGAAGGGAGGAGAGGCTTATTTGGCTCGGTGTGTGAAGGTTTCAGTCTGTCAACAGCTGGCTCCAAGGCAGGGCACACAGGATCAGCAGTCTATGGAGGCAGGAGACAGCAGAGCAACAAAAACAAAGGGCGGGGAGCCTCTTCCTCCTTATATGGCGCGCAGGCTGCCCCCCACCCCCACCCCCGGGCAGAGGCAGCGCTCACACCACCTGTGCCCTCCTCTTGCACAGGCTCAGGATGTTTGCGAAGTAAGGACCCCGGTCCCTGCTGAGCGGCTTAGTTAAACTTGGAAATGCTCAAGTGACACAGTGTATCAGCTGTCACAAGGACCCATGACCGCCATGGCAGAGTTCCTGCTTTTGGTGCAGTGGTGGGATCCAGGGCCCCAAGCACGCTCAGCACAAGGGCTGGCTGTGGCTGTTTAATGCCCTCCCGCCACTAGACGGTAATGACTTCGCCCGGGGACTTGTCCTGTCCCAGGGTTAATAAACAGGGAGGTGGGTGGAGAAGGAGTCGTGGCTTGGTCACCGGGGTCTGGTAGGCCACTTCGGGCTCTGGGAGTCCCACAGGCCTGGACACTGCGCATTTATAGGGTCTGCCCAAGCCCGGGTGTATGAAATACCTGGGCCCGAGCCTGGGAATCCTTGCATTCTAGAAGCACCCCGGTGTTGCTCATGAGCCGGAGAAACCCTCCGCACCCCTCAGGTTGCAAGATTTGGGCCCTCTGAGTGTGTGTCGAGTCTGAGTTTTTGCGGCCAACTCTGCCTCACCTACCTGCTGTGTCCCAGTCAACCAGCAGGGGGAGCCCGAGGGGGAGGCCTCCACCTGTGCTCTGGGAAACGGGGCCCACCGCAGCCCGCACTCCTTTCTGCCTGCCGCCAGTTCTGGCCCTGGGTCCGGGCTTCCTGCGGGAGTTTGGCGTGTACATGGCGTCTGGGGCCGGCTGGTGCATAAACAGCTTTGACAGCAAAACTGCCACCGGGCCACACCGGAGAATACCTGCCGCGGCCACTGCCCTCAGCTGGGCAGCCAGGGAAGACCCTGGAAGTGTTGAGCAATCCCAGCCGGGAGAACTGCAGTTACAAGCTCGGAGCTGCGGCCTTAAGAGGTGTTGGGGGTTCGAGCGTGTGTGCGTGCGTGCGTGCATGCTCATGCACCCACGTAGTGCCTGATGGAAGGGGATTGGCCTAATCACGGCTCTCATCGACTGCGCATTTACTTTGAAAGATGTTTTCCCAAATTATAGTGGTGGTGCGTTACTCTGGGCAGCTGAGGCAGGAGGATCTTGTTTTTTTTTTTTTTTTTTTTTTTTTTTTGGTAGAACCGGTGATTGAACTCAGGCCCCTGCGCTTGCCAGGGAAGCGCTTATTCCACTGAGCCATCTCCCCGGCCCCAAGGAGGATCTTGTTTGATTACCCCCTCACCCCCACCCCAGGTGACTTGGTGAGACCCTAGCTCCAAAAACTTTTTTTTTACAAAGAGAAGGGCGAAGGGCCGGGGAGATGGCTCAGTGGAATAAGTGCTGCCCTGGCAAGCGCAAGGGCCTTTGTTCAATCCCTGGTTCTGCTTAGTGCCAGGACCCTAGGCTTGGTCTTCAGCAGAAGACTGTGTCCCTTGGCCTTGCCATGGGTATTCCAAAGATACAGATCTGGCTTGGGATCCGGGGGTGTTCACTGACCTTTCTGTGTAGGATTCTGCCAGCAGTTCTGATGGCTTTTCAAAATGCAGCAACTGCCCAGGCAGCGTCCCGAGAAGCCCTCCATGCCCTGCCCCGCCCCAGCCTGGCGGGTGGGGGCCCTGCTCCCCCAGGGAGTTGGGCCCTGACAGGCACCTGGTCTCTCTGCAGTCGGCACTACCCTCTGTATTCCCTCAACGTGGCCTCCATGTGGCTGAAGCTCGGCCGCCTGCACCTGGGCTTGGAGAACAGAGCTGCTGGGGAGAAGGCCCTTAAGAAGGTGCGTGTGAGGCCCGGGGTGCCTGGAGCTGGACCCGCACCTGGTCTGCCTTGGGGGATGGATAGTGTCTGCAGCAGAAGGGTGGCTGTGATGACAGGACCTGCTGTGGCCGGCACCGCCATGCTAAGAGGCTGAGGCAGGAGGATCTCTCTGAGTTGGAGGCCAGCCTGGGCTACATAGCAAGACCTTGTCTCAAAAAAAAAAAAAGAAAAGAAAAACAAACAAACAAAAGACAGGACAGGGAGCCTGTGGTATGTGGTGAGCCTTCTTTCAAATGCATTCAAACAGTGGTCCTGCCAGGCAGCACGCTTTGCTCTTGCAGTCCTGCTCAGAATGCTGGAGCAGGAGGCTCTCAAGCTGTATGCCAGCCTGGGTGACTCAATGAGAATGTGTCTCAAAATATAAAAATCAAAAGGCCTGGGTGGGGTGGCTCACTGACCGAGCACTTGCCCAGCATGTGGCAACAGGGCGCCATAAAGGGGGAATCTGGGCAGAATTCTGGCCGTTTTCAGTAATGAGTGCTAGGACCAAAACACCTGGGCTGGTGGGCCAGGACCCTGGGCAGCCTTTGTTGCCGGGTTTGGTGGCTGCCATGGGCCCAGTGTGACCTTCACACAGAGCGGGATCTCCCAGTCAGCCTGCCGGGCGCTGTTCCCACAGCTGCTTGGGCGGAAGTCCGTGCAGCGAAGATCAGGGGCAGAATATGGACTACTAAATATTTCAGTCCCCAGTGAGGCTCAGAGGCCCAATGCTCTGTGCTCCCCAACCCTGAAGGAGGCCACGGGAGGCAGTGGGGTCACCCCACATTTTAGAGCTTGAGAGAGTGAGGGCCCAGGGAGGATAGAAGTGGAGCTCCACGTTGCATTTTCTGTTTGGGCCATGGACTTGGTTATGTAAGGTCGCCTGTTCCTGGCCTGGGTGAGAAGGCAGGAAACCAGCCGGCTTGGCTGCAGTTGGACATCGTGTTGGTGTAGAAATACCTACAACATCAGGGCAGGGGAGGCCTCTTCTCTGTAGCTTTCCTCCCGCTGGCAGGGCTTGGATACCTCTGTACAATGTGTCGCTCAGCCCGGGGGCCTGGCTGCTCGGTTGGTTCCCAGATCATCTTGCTTCATTCTCCATCACAAGTCCGCACCCGGGCAGCAGTGTTTACTCCGTCTGTCTCCTAGGCCCTGGCCATCATGGAGGTTGCCCACGGCAAGGACCACCCCTACATCTCCGAGATCAAACGCGAGATGGAAAGCCGCTGAGCCTGGGCGGCTTGAGGGTCTCCACGGGGGAGCCGCGGGGAAGCAAGCCACAGTGCACGCCCTGCCCTGCACCCTGTGGCGGCGGCTTCCTGGCCCACCCCAATGTCACGTGCATCTTGGACGCTTGCCTTTCCTGAGGTCATGGCCTGGTTCCACACATCATCTCTCGCGGGGCCTGTGGAGTTTGGAAGCTGCAGTTACTTTGCCCTTCATGCCTGTTGCAGTGTTGCATACAAACTTGAATGACAGCAGATAATAAAAGCGACGCGTTGCTCGGGCTGCGTGGCTTCTTGGGAGTCTAAGTGACACGGTTCCCCAGTGTTCTGAGCAGGATCGGGCAATCTGCGGCAGGTGCGCGGGTGGCTGGAGTGGGACGCAGGTGGCTGGGCGCCCGCCTGCAGGCCAGCTCACGCGGAGCCGGACTCCATGCTCCCCAGCTCTTCCTCTTCTCTGCCTGTGAGAGCAGACTGTGAGCCCTCCTTCACGGACTCCTTGCGCAGTGCTCTCCTTTTTTAGAGAAGGGTAAAACGTTTTTTCCCCTTCCAGTCTCGTGTGAGCAAACCGCACTGCCCATAGAGCCAGCAGGAACGTGGCTCCTACAGCCCAGGCCTCCGTGGCTGACCTGGAGCTGTTCTGGAGCAGCTGAGCCCAGGGAGCCAGAGGCCTTTGGTGCCCGCCAGGCCCAGCCGGGCTGAGTGCCCTCCTCAGGATGCTGGGAGTCTGGTGTTGGCCATGCAAACGCCCCACCAGCTACCTGCACACAGGCGGCTTAGCAGTGCATGCTAGTCCCATGCACCCCAGAGGCCTTTATTGAGCACCTGCTGTATGCAAAACACACGTTGTCCTGGTGCCTGGAGGGGGCTTCTTACCACAAGTCCTGTGGCTACACATGAAATATCCTTAGAGGACCATCTAGGTGCATAGTGGATGAAAGCATGGCTTTAACAGTGAAATCAGTTGCCCTCACTGGAGCCCCCCTGGAGGTGAGGGCACTTCGCAGTTACCCAGTGGATTCCCATCTCCTCCCTGCGTTTCCGTGGCTGCTCTGCCTGCCTTCCCGCCCTGGGGCCTCCATGCACTTAGCCTCACTGACTTGCCACATCCTCGCTAGAGGAAGAATACTGCAGCAGGTGCGGAGATCTCGCTTTGCCCGTTGCTTGTGGACACTTGGTTTCCCCTTGTGGCCTCTTAAGGACCCTGTTAGGGCTGGCCAAATAGCTCAGTGGATTTAAGTGCCTGCTTAGGCAGATGCAGTGGCTGGGGTTTGATCCGCCCCCAGGGCACGCTGAGACCACAGACAGACTGGGCGTGGTAGCGTGCACCTGTAATCCCAGTTCTTGGGAAGCTGAACATAGGCAGATCACTACGAGTCCGAACTACGTAGTGAGACCCTGTAGACCCTGTACTAAAATACAAAACAAATAAACAAAAAAAAAACCCTGCTGAGGCAGCACTGGAGTGGGGGTGGTGGATTCTTAGAAATGCAGCTTCAGGGTCAAGCAAAACACTCTGAAACTTAAATAAATAAGGTCACATTTCCTTTTCAAAACAGCATCAAGTACCAAGCAAATGAAAGTCGTATTTCCCTCCTAATACCACATTAATGTGTGAGGTGTTTTGTTTCATGTGTAATGGTCAGGCTCCGCACTTTGACATAGTTTTAGCATTCTTTAATATTTATTTATTTAAAAAGTGAGAGGATCTCACCTTAAACTCACTGTGTAGCCCAGGCTGGCTTTTAATTTTCATTGATCCTCCTGCCTCAGCCTCCGAAATGCTGGTAGGATTACAGGCATGTGCTGTCCAGGCCTGGGTGGAAATTAGGTCTGAATTGACATTCATGGCTGATGTGTTTCATTCATATCTCTGACACCCAAAATGGGGAGGTTGTACACTAACCTGTTCTCCAACCAATTCTCCACTAAACCAGTTGTCCACCACGTTGGAACTCACCATGTAGAAGTGGGAGCCCTGGCCTACACACACGCCCCACCCTCAACTTCCAGTGGCTCCAGTCTGGTGGTCTGGGGTTTTATGGCGGCTCCATTACCTGTGATGGATTCAGGCCCCACAACCGGTGATTAACTCTGCTCCAGCCCTCTCTGTCCTAGGGCTTAGGTGCAGAACAGAAAGCATCGAGCCTTGGCTCAGGGCTTGGCCTTGGAGAGAAGTCCCCAGCCTAGGGCCTCCAGGGGCCTAGCAGTCACCCCAGAAGAGCTGAGGATGCGGGTTGGGTCATGCCAGGGGGCGCTCAGCAGCAGCAGATTGCTTGACAGAACAGAAGGCTCGGCCTGGTTTTCCTGCCTTGGCCACCTTTCTTTCTTCGCAGTCCTGGGGATGCAGCCCGGGCTTCCGCTCAGGATCAGGTGTCTTTCTAGGCTACACGGTGGCCCGTTCCTGCTTTGTTTTGCTCGCAGTTGGTCATTCAGAAGCTCAGACTGTGTTGGGGGCAGGTATTAGGCCTGTCATCCCTGGAAATACTATAACCCCAATTGTCCCTGAAGTTTTAAGTCAGTTCGGGTGCAAGAGCAGATTTTGTGTGTAAATGAAGAAATGAAACTTGTAAGTCTTTGATCTATTGGCACCTGTTTATGAAGGGACCCAAAGATACTGTCATTTTCATCTTCTTCAAAGCTGCTAGCCGCTTCCACCATCACTTAGGCAGCCATCGCTCCCCTGCTGACTTGGAAAGGTCCCGCTACTGGGGACTGTGGTTTCTTTCTGCATGGATCCATTCCTGATCTGTCTGTTCTGCTGCCAGAAAAATAATTATTATGGGCCTTCAGAATTTTCAGGACCTACAAGGGTTAATCTTGCGTGTGTTCTGAACGTTTTTTGACAATTCTCTCCAAAACAACCCCAGACATTTTCGGACTTGTCCTGTCCTCTGTCCCATTCAAAATATGGCCATGAGGTTTTGTGCTTGTGTTTTTGGAGACAGAGTCTCACTCTGAGGCTCAAGATTGCTTACAGCTGTGGAGCCCAGGCTGGCCTGGAACTCAGCAATCCTCCTGCCTCAGCCTCCCAAGTGATGCCCTCCACGCCCAGACTCGTCTTGCTGGGCTTCCCTGAAGACAACCAACCTCAAGTCTCGAGTGTTCCTCATGAGGCTGTGGTGAGCTTGTCCACCTGTCGTCATCCAGTTGTGCGCCGTCAGGTGTTGTGTAAGCCCCGCACAGCCCTGTGGCTCCTGGACGTTGTGTTTCCGTAGCTGCTACAAACCAGTTTTCTTCCCCTGCTGTTTCTTCACTGTTAGGTCTGCTTTTTTCCATTTTTAATTGAAGTAAATAAAATATAAAATATGTGGGCTTGGGGCCAAGAGCACAGCTGGGTGACACTGCACCTGCCTGGCAAGCGTGAGGTCCTGAGTTCGACTGCTGGTCAACTGCCCCACCCCCACCCCCCAAAACCCCCCCAAGAAACCACACCAACTAGATGAGCTTGATCCTGCTTCTGTGCACTTTTACTGATTTTAGTTATGTGTGTCTCGAGTTTCTGTTTCATGTGTGTATCTCTGGTGTGGGACTACTTCTCCATGTTCAGTTTTCCTTCCCTAGCTCTACTACACGTCCGTCTGGAGACTGGCGCGTCTCCCATCGGACCCTGCTCCCTCTGAGTTACAGCCCTCTGTTCTGGTTGTCAATCATGGAAAATAAAGTCGATCTATCTATTTGGTACACAAAAGGTCCAGGAAGTAGGGAGTCGGTTCTTTTCCATTCGACTCGACCCTTCTATGTTCACTGGTGCATTCTATGTACCAGTGCCTTTAAAAGAAAGCAGCATTTCTTTTTTTCCTTTTCTTTTCTTTTTTTTTTTTTGCATTTCTTTCAAGAGTTGTGATTCTTTTGTTGACAGTCCCTGTGTCACCTGGAATTGTTGCTGTGTGTGTGTATTTTTTTCTTGAGAGAGGGTTTCACATGTAGCTCAGACCGGCCTTGAACTACCAGGGATCCTCCTGCTTCAGCCTCCAGAGTGCCGGGATCACAGGCACGCACCACAGCGCCCAGCCTCTGTGTGTTTCATGAGGTTTGCTTACCCCACAACCCTCCACCCCCGTGGCCAATACGCAGCATCTTTGTCCCACTGTGCTGGGAGCTGCCTTTGGAGCTCCGTGGTGCTCGGGCCTGGCATGATGGGCTGGAAGGATCCCCAGCAGAGGGGGTAGCCCTGCTTCTTGACAAAGACAGGAAAGCAAACGTCAGCCCCCTTGTGTTGCGAGGGGCTCACTGCCTGTGCTCTGGCTGACAATGTAGGGCAGGCAGCAGCTTATAAACCTAGTGCGAGCTGAGCTCTTCCTTTAAAGGCGCAAGACAAACAGGAGTGCACGGGGTCTTCAGAGCAGCTGGTGCTGTTTCCCCGTCAGGAGCTCAGAGAGGGGTCACTGAATCTGGACAAAGACCCTTTCCCTGTGTTTGTCACCGGTGCCCTGGCCCTCACACCTTTCCAGTTCCCAGAACAGTGGTTTTATTTAGGACTAAAAGGTGGGTGGCAGTAAGGGGGCTATAAAACCCAGAAAGCAGACTTTACTAGGCACCTCCGACTCTGACAAGAATCTCGCTGGTCAGGGACGCTGGTGTGTTCTGTTCGTGCACACAGACGTGCTACAGAAGAGGTCGGACTTTACCAATCTCTCTGAAAAACAAAAGGTTTATTGTATATGGAAATCAATATATATCTCTTACAAAAAAATGTTAGAATAAAGATCTCACGTTTGTAAAGGCACATATGAAACATTTTACAGTAACAAAGAGGGTCGTAAGGACTTCCACTAAGACAGATACTGAAATAAGACTTTATAAAAATGGACAGGAAACAGTGCAAACAATACTGTCGAAGTCAGTTTTATACACCTCATCCCTGTGTACGAAACTGGCAAGCATAAGCTTATTTACTGATACAAAGTAGCACATAGGAAAAGCATGCATAGTTTTACTTAAGGCTTTTCATATCAAATTGGGAGAGAGAAAAAATATTGGAAGGGAGTCTATACACAAGTACAGTTGACCTGGCTCTAGCGACAGCCACTCCCCCACTCAGGGAATGTGCTGTCGATCTCGGTTCTTCAGTCTCCTGACGGCTGTCTT